>BJBW01005067.1:164563-405249 GCA_004320125.1 Scolopax mira
ATCACCTCTTGGGTCCTACTCACCACACTGTTCTTGATAGAGGCCAGGATGCTGTTGGCCTTCTTGGCCACCTGGGCACACTGCTGGCTCATGTTCAGCTGACAGTTGACCAACACCCCAGGTCCTTTTCTGCCAGGCAGCTCCAGCCACTCTGCCCCCAACCCTGTAGTGCTGCCTGGGATTGGTGTGTCCCAAGTGCAGAGAGCATGGCAGGTTTCTGAATAGGTGGTAAAGATTAATCAGATGCATAATATGATTTGCAAAGTTCTTAGTATGCTGAATTTGAAGCTCTTATTCTTCATCAGCACAATGATAAGTTTTTTTTAAAACTTCCTTAGAAAGTCAAGGGTAGGTATTTTTAAATGCCTTGAAAGGTCTATTAATCCAATGTCTAGAAGTATTTGATTACTTAACTGAAAGCTATAACTACTATAAGAGTAAGTGCTGTCAGTGATCACCTCATATTTCTATGAGAACTATGTCTTTTATAAGGGAAGGCAAATGATCTATGACTAAGGTGAACAGCTGGAGAATGAGACTACTCCCATTCCTGTCTTTTCTTAAACCATATTTCTTCACATTTGTTTTTATGACAATGCTTTGGATATAAAGGTACGCCAAAGACAAAAAAGATATGGAGCAATTTGCAATTAATGGCAGCCATAGGAAATCCCATGAAAGAGGGTACAAGGTCAGCCTAGAGAACCAGTGAGAGACTCAATATTAAAAAAAGCCTATGATTGTAGTTGATCAAGCAATTGCAAAATCATATGACTAATGGTGCATATTTTGGGGTGGTTTAACATCAACTGCATTTTATTTGTGTTCTGGATTCTCAGTTATTGGCATGGATTTGGATGAGTCTTTCAAAATCTCTCCACAAGAGGAGGACTGGCAAGAAAAATCAAATGAGTTGGCAATATCACCTACAAAAAGGCTGTTCTCCAAGTGACCACAGTTGATAACTCAATAAAAAGAACCATCAAGTTCAGAACTATCATTTTAATGGAGTCTTTTTCACATACTCTAAGTTTTATAGCTAACTCTTATTTCAATTAAATCATGTCTGTTCATGTCATTTTGACTGAAATGAAAAACTGACCTCTTTATGATCGTCACTACATGTATCACAGCTTGCACAGTTCACAGCAGTGCTTATGTCAATAACTACAGTTGATTAACAACTTCTAGAGGTCATCCTCTTTGTGCTCTTATCTTTTATTTTTAATACCTCTCAATTAAGCAATTAGAACCTTTATGTAGTGAATGATTTAACAAGCCAGAGGTAAGTTCCTAAAGCAATTAAAGATGACCAGGAGAAGCTGTAGCACAGCCTCTCCTGGGCTGAGCTGCTGAATTTGGGCATGGGCACACCAAACAGACTTTCACACAGGACTGATAACATTCCCAATGCTTTTCACAAGAAAGCATACAGGGACCGTAACAATGCATTAGGGGAAACAGTCTAAATTTAGGTGAGCTAAGAGAGCTACCACACTACTGTATACTATTATGCAGCCATATATATGGAAAACAAATACAAAGGTATAGTTTTACCTCAAGTTAGAGTTCACTCGTAGTGTTGGACCACAAAAGTTCTTTGACCACATCATAAATTATCAAACCTGAGCAAACAGCTGCTGATGACTTCAACCTCAGAATGTTGAAGAAAAGCACCAGATGTCTTATCCTTGGCCTTTCTTTCTGTTTATGTCTCTGTTGTTCAAGTTTGGCATTTTAAGTTCACAATATCACCTTTGCTTGGAGAAGAGCCAATGACTATAACACACCTGTCCACAGGCTGGGAAATCCTGGTCAGGTTGATGACTGCTACTCTATTTTTGCTCATCCCAGAATTACACCCAAAAAGAATTAGCACATGAACAACTGCATGGATCTTGAACACATTTTGATTTACTATGTTCACATTAATCTGGCTCAGGAGCCCACAGCTGAGAGAACACTTTTACTATTGCTGAGAGCTCTAAGCCTGCAATACAGAGAAGATGATAGAAATAACTTTTGCTGATAAATTACGTTGATTATCATTCTCTCCAGCCAAATACCTAAACTGTTGAGGACAAAAATAGGTTGCTACATAGGGATATAATTTTTCAATTAATTATAAAGCCAGACAGAAAGATTAATGAAGTTGATGTAAATATTTGACCAAGGCCATTTAGAAAGCCCCAAGGTATCTCTGAAACCAATAGCTGGATATCACAAAGTCAAAACTGCAGAGTGCAATTGATTTGGTTCTGGAACTGTTCCCAGCCCTGCCTTGCTTAACAAATGTGTAGATAATAGCACATATTTATGCAGTGTTTTATTGCTTAGGATTGCAAAGTAATTATGAGTTAGCCTTTCCAATAGTCCAGAAAAGTGAGCAGTTGATATGCCTATATAAGTACTGAGACATTCAGAGCATTGCCCCAAACACTTTGCAAGATACGGAAGAAAAAGCTTGAAATGAGTGCCTCATTTATGACACTCAAGCATGGAACTTTAATATAAGTTGATCTTTTTCCACAACTAAATGTAAATACGAGCTCCTTTTAAAACTGTAGTGTATTCTAAAACTGTTTCTACTCCTTTAGGCCTTCTATTAGTCAACATTTGAGAATGTCTCTACAAGCACTGGTTTTGACCATAAACTGCAGGAATAGCAAGGCAGGATTGTGTGTTTAATTCTGTTCTGGAGTTGTATGGCCATGTTAGCCCAGCATTACACAGCAGCAAACCTCTCCTGTCTCACACAGTGTTTATAATGTCAATGTTTGCAGGCAGACGTGCTGCCAGCACCTCATGCTGGAGGCATGCAGACCCTCGCTGATCCAAACACTGTTCAGGCACACTAGAGTGCTCAACATCATAGCCTGCACATCCTCCCAACTCTGGCTCAGGAACAGGCACAGCACCATGCAAACCTGACCACAGGGTTTCTAGTTCAGGGCTGCCTTGAGTCCTGAGCCGCCCATGCTGCACAGCTGTGTGGTATCTCCACTTTGGACAACCACATGAGATGGTGCTGACCACAAGGACAGTGCTTCCCAGGCTATCCTTTAATTCCTCATATGCAAAGTTTGCTCTTTTAATTAATTCTTCCTACACCTCAAACCTTTTCTTCTCCCATCTGCTAAGCAAGGTACCACTAAGGAACTAGCCCAGGACCAGTATCCTTGGATCCATAGTGTCTATTGTATTCTTTATTAAGTAATGCTGAACACAGCTATAAATGTAAGTTCATGAAAAGGGAAGCTTCTGCCTCAGTACATATTTCCTGATTTCTGCAAAGCTATCATCATCTCACAGAACATTTCACATTGCAACAATATTTCTGGCTCATAGGAGTTTCTGGAACAAGAAAGAACATGTAGGTGTTGTGAAAGTCTCTCAGTGTTTTGTTCAACTAACAAAGAATTGTGTCCTCTTACTGAAATGTCTGTCCCGTGGCTGGACAAATAGTGCACTCCAAGCATTGCAACAGCTGGAATCCCACAGTATTCCTGTCACCACCAGCCTTACAAACCAAAACCAAGGCTCCTCCTGGCTAAACTGGTTGGAGTTATGCTAAGCTATTCTCTATATAGGACTGACAATAAATAGTTCCCAAATGCTGATAATAACAGTAATAAAAAGAGTGACAGTAATCACAATAGTAATAATAATAATTATTACTGTAATGATACAGCTACATACTTCAAGCTGCATTTAAAATAGTTTAAACAGAATAAAACTGATAAAACCAGATTCAGCATGTCACAGTCTGTTGCATCCGCCCAGGAAATTCAGAAACACTTAGCTCACCGCAAAGCAAAAAGAAAACAATGAAAACACTTGCAACAGATTCTTGTTAATGGGATATTTATGGGCCAGTGCTTAAACTGGGAAAAAGAAGAAGCCAGAAGTGCTGATTATTGTTCTTTAAAAGCTAAAGTCTTGTTTTTCAGTATTTCCAAATTATGACACTGAAAAGTTTAGTGAAAGCTATAATCCAATCACAAAAACGAGAAGATAAAATAAACCAGACAAGCTGAGGGAAAGCCTCAGCCAGTATAAATCAGCAAAGTTATGCTGACATCAATGGAATTATATCAAATTACACCCACCATGCAACTGGCAAAAAGAGCAAGGAGGAAAGAGAATGTAGTTTTGTAAACAAGGATGCCTGAAAGTTAAAGAAAGACAATTTAAAAATACTGTATAGGATATATAAAACCAAACAATTCATAATTATTTCAAACTGGTGGAGTAGAATGTTATAAAAACAGATATGTTACCTGATAGGTAGAATTCAGGTTCTTACTTTATCTACTGGTGTGTGGACAATATTTTCTACTAGATTAAAGATATCTGGTCCTTTCACTTAAATATACAAAGATTTTCACCCAGATAAATACATGAATCTATTTTTTTTACTATTCTGCATGCAAGCACCCAGGAATTCTGGGCTCTACTCTTGCAGAACATGTAAACAAATATTCAGAAGAATTAAAAACACAAGAAAAATAAACCGCTCTATTAAGCTACTTATGCAAATACTATCAAGACACAGTATCTCCTAAGCTTGAAAGACAGCTGACTTCTTCAGAACATTTTTCTCAACAATTTTCAAAACATAGAACACTCATTTGATTGTTTTATTCTTCAGGGTAAGTTTTGAGTCACCTGACTTGCAATGTCTATAATAAATGTCTCAGTCTGACTTGGTAAGTAAGTCCAGAAGAGTATGGTTCTTCCAGAAATGCTTTGCAATAACAGTCCTTATGTGGATGTCCCATATGGTACAGCATCTGAAACAGCACCTGACTTATATTTAGCAAACTAAACTCTCTCCTATGGTCAGGTTTAACTTGCAGATTCAGAGCCCTACATTTAGGTGGGTGAGTTGTATACCTAAGCCATCATGGCAGTCTGGGGAGGGGTGGCTGCTCTCAGGTGGGATTTGATCCTTAAAGATAAGCATCTACTACAGTTATGTTTTACTGGAAAATTCTATTCATTTAAAAAAAAAAAAAAATCAACATTTTCTTTTTAATTCATAGTGGAGCCAAATTCCTAATTCTCAAGGCCTTTTCCAAAACAGAGCTCCATTCTTAAACGTTCAATGCATTCATTTTCAATATGTATTTATTTAAGCAATATGCTTAAATGTTCCATACATTATTTGATCAATTTTCTTTTGTCGTCGATTTCCTTTTCATAAGGAGACACATCCCTCCATAAACATTAGAAATAGCTTTCATTTTTGTGGACACATGCCTTTCAACTCTCCCAGTATCCACAAGAAAGAAAGAACGTATTTTCATAGGTAATGGGCTGATACTGTGAGGAGGAAGTCACTAAGGAAGATTGGGGTGCACAAACACTATGGCTCACAAAAGTATGTTTCCACTTAGATAGGACTGAATATCCCATTTGTCTGCTCTCTTTCTCCTGAGATATCAGATTTTTTACTGCGTCTGAATGCTTTGGATCACAATACCTTTTAGCATTTAAAAAAGGGGGTGGGGGAGAATCTGTCTGGCTTTTCTTTTGTGCTTTTCTCAGAATTCTGTTGTCTTCCTTCATCCCCCTTCCTCATTTCCCCCCCCCAACCAAATGCTACGTAATGGAGCCTCATTTTTTTCAAACACTGCCTGCAGAAATATATTTTATACTGAAGGTGAACAGAAGCCAAGTGTAGGTATCTTCCCCCTTTATGCAAACAATGGGATAAAGGTAACATTCACGTTTTGCAATGTCTCTACACCACACACAGCTCCAGCTGTAACAAGGTGAAGTTCCCCAACCCTCCATGCTTACGTTTGAATGACTCAAAGCTGTTAATAATTTTTCAGCACTGCAGATAACTGGTGCCTGCAGATGACTGGTGAGGATTGTTTTAGTTTTTTTCTCTCGGTCACTGCCACACAAACTCATCCTGCCCCTCACACTTGTGGCACTGGGTTCTGTTTTTGTGACACTAATCCTCTTGTAACTTTTTCCCTGCTTTCCTCTATACCAATGCTCCTCCATGCAGAAGTCCTTATCTCTACCTAAGACAGGGGAAGAGCTTGCTCAGTGGATCCAGTGGCTGCCCCAAAGTCCTCTGAAGCTTCCAGGTCACCAGTGCACCAGTGCTTCTTTAATCACAACTCCCTGCTGCCCAACAACCACCCACCACACTGTCTGAGGAGCCCTAAGATCCTGCAGACCCAGATACAAGTATGATGATGGAGATTCCTACATCAAGGTCTTCCCTAATGGAGTCCCAAGTCCACTTTAGTGTCCACTCCTTTGCATCCAATAACAGAATATAACAAGCAAACAGGCCACTGAGTCCCTCTTATCACTTCAGCTCCATTTCCACAAGCCCAGTTAAGACTACAGGAGTTTTGCCAAAGCAAGAGAAAGAGGAAAAAAAATAATCACTCCTTTCTTCTTTTTCATCCACATTCAATTACCATTACTCCTTGTACCATACATATTTTTTCCTCCTGTCACCACTTCTCCGTGGTAGTTTACGTCCCTCATAACATGTAGAGGCTTAGTACCAGCACTCTCCAATATGTTAAGGTGAGGTGAAGTGACTTGTGGTGGTGGTTACACACTGGAATAGAAAATTACAAGACTTCCTTGTAAATATACTTGTATTTCCTGCTTTCAGTCTTGGCTGCAACCCAGAAAAAACGAGATGTATGAGAAAATAGTCATGTTTAGTGAGAAGGAAGAATTATTTTTCTGTATCTTAAATCTTTATTCTCACATTTTACTTTCTTTTCAAAATTTCTTTCAAAATCTTTAAAAAAAAAAAAAAAACCAAAAAAACCAAGTTCTTTACTGTGAGCTAGCTTTCTCCCAGGACATGCCACAGATCAGGAGCAATGAGATTTGGAGCACACTGGTACTGAGAAGCCACAGTCCTGAACCAGCATCCGTTCATGCCAGGCAAAGTAGAAACATGCCTTACCCCTTTGCTTATAATCTAAGCACTAGCAAGGAGTAATGTAGCCAGTTCTATTTCAGTTGCTGTTTTAGCAACTCCATGAAGTATCTCATAAGATTCTTTGAGAGTAATTACCTATTTTCTGTTTTGATTTTCCCCAAGCAAATTAAATATGCGACCCATCATCTTTGATAGGAGCTTTTTTCAATTTGACCATCTGATAATCTGTGTAGAAGGTAGTATTTATTAGCATTTAACCTCAGAGTTGCAGAGGATGGAAAGAGAGCAGAAGACAGACTAGACAATCTGAACATCCTGAGATACTTTGTGAGAATGATCAGAGAAACTTCTTGGCTTATATATAATATTTCTCTCACTCCAGCGCTCATTGGCAGTAAAACCAAGAAGGGGCAAACAGATTGGGCTCTTTTGAAGAGTGACCTAAAAAGATACTCCATGCTCATGAAAAAAGTCCTGCCAAACATTGTGTAAATCATAGTCATCCCATTTATTCTCTTTGATAAAATGTTCTGTGTTATCACTCTTAAAGCTTCTTCTGCTGAAGCATTTCCTATTAATTTTATTGTCTAGTTACTAATGAGAACTTTATTTAAACATATTTTCAGTCACATTGTTTTCCTTTTGGGGATCAGCCTTAAAGAAACTATTTTACCTTCGTCTCGGGAAACTAAGTTTGTGCAGGTTCGTTAATGTAATGTCTCGGGGCAGAAATACATTTTTGTCATTTTTGTAATTCCTTCTTTTCTCATTAGCAGCTTCTGTGTTCCTGCATATTTCCTATTCCACTCACACCTTCTCCTACTGCATAAATCCTTCCTTTAAAATCCCTTATTCTAAACTTATTATATGAAAAAAATATATAAAGTAGAGCCCACTGAATATTTCCTCTTCCTGTGTGTCTGCTTTTTTGGCTAAACTTATGTTGAATAAGCGCAAGAGGAAGCACAAAATACTTAAACTTAGTCCCAAATAACACATTATGGAATTCATTATAGGACTTACACTGGAGAAGGTTTTATTACTACAGTAATGGATCTCATTATCCCTCCAGAAATTCAGTGTTCTTTCTTACAGTAATAATAAACCATGAAAAAAGTGCAAAGAAATGAACAGGAACAATGAAAAAATTTCAACAACAAATATGGAGTAAAAATATATTTTCATCTAAAAATTGAGATAAGGACCTTACCTTGTCAAAGGATTGTACTGCTTGAGAAGCAAAGGCCTCAGAGGGAGCAGAGTGGTTAATGAGCGCAATAACCATGCATATTGTAATTTATAAAATGTTTATAAATATTATTAGATTTGAAGTCTAGAAGAACTGTTATGATTATCTAGTCTGACACTTGCATATCAAGGGAGCAGATCTTCACCTGGTAATTTCTGCATCAACTCGACAGCGTCTGTCTGAATTAAAGCACTTACTAAAGAAAGCTAGATTCGTGTCTTGAAATTGGGTATCTAGTCTCAAAGAATTGTCCAGTCTCCCTAGGCAAGTAAGGAGATGTGCACCTCCATACCATTTAGGTACCCTAATTCAGATAAAAATTTTAAAACAGGATTAACTGTCTCCTGAAGGCAACTATAACTCTTTGTAGAAGCTTAGACAATTAGTTTGTATTAAACAACTAATTTTTTTATAAAAATTGAGATGAATATAGACTTAAGTGTTTAAGCTCTGATGGATGACAGCTAGTGCTGGAGCCTTACAAAGGCTTCTACCTCCTTCCACTACAGGTGGAAGATAGATAGGTGAGAAAATAGATAGGTGCTTAGTCTTCAGCAAGGACTTCACTAAAATATGTGTACAAGTGAAATGCCTATATCAGACAAGATGTGTACTTTTATCAGGTATTGCTGCAATCTCATTAAATAGATTTCAAGTTTTACATGTCCCATTTTTCATAAAATCTTGTTAATTGATTATTTTTACTATCATTTATTATTTCCCAGACAAGCCTTTCCCCAGTTTTTCCAGAGACAAGTGACATCTCTCTCATTACCAATCAAAACCATCAGGTTTTATCGATTTCTGAAGGATTCTTGAAATTCCTCAGTGTTGCAAGATTTGTGAATAAGTAAAACAAATTCAGCCTCCTCACTCTGACTCCCTTGGCACTCAAGGGTGGCAGTCCTGCTGATTTCAGAAAAATATTTAGCTTCCATTGTTTATGTTTATGGTCCTCCTTATCTGCTGGCTCAGTAGAAAGTATTTCCTTAATACTTTATCATAGGAATACATCATCCTGCTTTTCTTCAGGAACAGATCAAAAAATATTTGTTGAACACTTCCTTGTCTACATTGCGATTACTATCCTTATCTAGTGTCAAACTGATACAATTGTTGAACTATTGTTTGTTCCTGACACAGCTAAGAAATTCTTTACTAACTTTAACCCTTCTGGTCACAAGTTTTCATTGATATCTTGAATTTCCCTGATATTTATTAACAATTTTTAATACCATCTTAAACACCTTTTTTTAACCTGTCCTCAAAACTAGAATAGTTTGAGCTTTTGGATCTGAATATTTTACTGCATGGGCCCAGAAATGCTAATGTGGGGAACCCCTGGTAAATACAGAAGTAACCATCAAAAAAACAGCCAAAGCACAGGAGAGACAAAGGGAACTTGCCTTGTAACTCCACTCCTCTGCAATTCTGTGTAACACCTCAATGGCATGGGGTCCCTGTTGTTTTTTCAACATACCTCCTTGTGGGTAGGATTGTCTCTCTGGATTTATAGGATATCCATATTTGTTGAATAACTATAGCTGAACTTTAATTGCAATTATAAAATATAAGTAGCACAAGTTTACACGCAAAAAACATGGGAGTCTTGTTGCTGAGCCTCCCTTAGTTTCATTCCACTGCTTTACACCATCTCTTTCCTGCACACTTGCATGTTTACAACCTTGTTATCCTTTTGCTTTTCAACCAGAATAATTTATTTGTTTTCCTTCCTTCCTTTCTTCCTTCCTTCCTTTCTTCCTTCTTTTTTTTTCTTTAGCCATGGCTGCAACATATCAGAACACTGGCTTTCTGTTCAGAACACTGAACTAGAAGTTTGTAAAGCTCCTATTATTTATTTTTCTTAAAGCAGATTTTGCTGTTATAACAAGGTGGTGCAAAGCTTAGAAGCACAGTGTGTCAGTGGTCTACATTTCAGTTTTTCCTTTCAGTTTGTCACAGCTGCTCACACGTCAATCAAAACCACTTGTTATGAGCAGATTTGATGCCTTCAAAGACTAACAAATCCAGACTCCATGATGAAATCCTGAGACCCAAATGGAAGGATATAACATATGGAAGCCAGGTTTTGGTGACCCATAATCACTTTGCCTGTTCTGTCCAGATGCATAATAGCTCTGCCTGCTCTGTCCAGATGTTTGCAGGGATCCAGATATGTCAGACTCTTCCATATCTCTGGGTATCACATTGTCAAACAGAAATATAAAAACACTATGAGAAAGGCCAGTCACATGTACCTATAAACTTTCTGAAGCCAGATAGATAAGGGCAAGAAAACATAGACTAATGGCCTACTTTGTAACTCAAATATAAGTGAGTCTGCCATTCTTTTTACTCCTTCGGACTACATAAGAGTCTGACTTGCATATTCCAAAGGCAAAAGAAAATACACATGTATTTTTATAGGACTGACTTATAAACAACTTCTAACGCCCACCAAAAGATGTCTTTTCTACCGTATTCTTGGCTACCTCTGAATAATCCACATGCCAAAACAATGCCATATAACTGACCTTCAGGCTCTTCTCTGGGTGGTTCCCTTCCATTCCACAGCTTTCCCCAAAGGCCTTTTATCCTTCAGATCATTCCTCCTCCAAAGCAGGAGTCAGTTCCACGTGCTTATGGACAGGAGGAGGACATTACAGAGCAGTTGCCCTATTCGTGGTGGTTCCTGTCAGACAGATATTCTTCTCCTTTATATCATAACTGTGGTGTGAACTGTAAACTACTGTACAAGTAATTTGTTCTAGCATTTGCAAGTAGTATTGCACCATTTTAAATAACAAAGAGGTAGAGCAAGAATTTCTCCATCCAATTAGCAAAACTCCACATTCTGTATTATTCTGGCCTCAAAAACATGAAAAAATCGAAACTAATCCCTAACCAAAGAAGCCCTTTGAAAATATTACATCAGGTGTTGTCTAGGTTGTATGCAGGTACAAACACCCAAGGACAATTCCCCAGCTGCTATGTCTACTTTGTGTAATAAGCTTCTTTTAAACTGTTGATTTTGCTGGTTTATTTGATTAGAAAAATATCTGAAGGAGAGCTGGCACTGATATTGCCTCACTTTCTCTTATAAAAATCTTCTTTTGCTCCTTATGACTTTCCTGAACTCTATCACATCAGCCAGAGCTTTCCATGCTGGAAGCATCCCTTCAGATTCATGTGGAATGGAGGGAAAATGAGAAGGAAAGAGAAGGGCAGAAGTCACTGTCAGATCTACCGATCAATTTCCTTGAATCAGGGAGAGAGAGAATTAAGAGAAAATTAAGGGATTTTTCCCAGATCAAAATGCTCATACAGTTGATTCCCTGATAAATATTGTGCTTCTGTACTTCGAAGCAGTGTCTGAAAACATGGAAGAGGAGGAAAGACCAAAATGTCAATTATATGAACCTATCTATCATCCCTATAAGAATATGGCAATGCTGAGTCTTTCTCAATGGCAATAGTCACACACTATTTTTTTTAAAATATCAAGGTTCTGCTCTAGTCTCTGTGCTGATGCAGATAGTTTAGGGTAAAAGCAGGGATGATCCTGCATATGATATTCAATCTGCTGATGCTGATGTGAGCCTCTGTAGGGCTGCACCTAAACTCCTGCCTTTCACCCGTCATACTCACACTGAACCCCAGGCAATGTGGAGCTGAAGATGAAAGATTGTTGTTAATTAAACAGCAATAGAGTAATAGGAGTAGATAAGAGGGTGATGAGTTAGAACTGAATGGAGATTTATTAAAAAAAAAAAGATAAATTATAAATATTGCTGCTGTTGGTAGTAACCATGTGGAAACCTTCTGATTTAGGTACATCTTGCTTCCATTACGTCTGGAGGAACCTTATTGTGGTCTCTATATGAAGAGGACCTACAGAAATAAGGAGTGATACTTTTAACCAGGGCCTGTAGTGACAGGACAACGGGCAATGGTTTTAAATTGAAATACGGTAGATTTAGATTAGATATAATTAAGACATTTTTTATGATAAGGGTGGTGAGACACTGCAACAAGTTGCCCAGAGAAGTCGTGGATGCCCCATCATTGGAAATATGGGATTGGTCAGATGGGACGGGGCTTTGAGCAAGCTGATCTAGTGAAAGGTGTTTCTGCCCACACTGGTGGGGTTGGCCTAGATGATCTCAAAAGGTCTCTTCTTATCCAATTTTGTGATTCTATAATCTGATGTCTGGTCCAAATGATAACAAACTCCTAGTAGATCTGCTGGTGATGGTAGGTTTACTGGCTTGACCTGTGTTATCCACCTGTATGTCTCAGAACTTCCAGTAACTGATAGAGCAGTTATGGAATTTCTATTTCAGGTTGCCTATTCCACCTCAATTAGCTGCTCTCCATATGTGCCTGATGACAGGGTCTTGAATGATATGATTTCATAAGATATTTTCTGAATCATTCAGTGGATGAATCAGCAGTATAAATGAGGCAATATTTTCTTTTTTGTCTCAGCATTCATGGTGCAGTTTTGAGCCCAGTTTACTGGGAATCATCCAAACCTTGCACAGAAGATAGAGTGATTCATTATTTTATGACTGCTTCTGTGGGCATGCCTACACCATACAACGAAGGGTGGTGTTAAGACTCTTTGGAGAATGCTCTCTGAGCCAGCCCTTGAACCAGAAGCTGTGTTGCCACATCAGCACAGTGCTGCAACTCGGCTAATTATCTTTGTCAGAGACAGAGCTAATTAGTATGGGTGCGGTATTGTATCAACATGTTTGGGTTTTTTATTTTTGATACCTTCATGGCTATCCATGGTATAGATATTTTGGCAATCTCATGGATAACTGGAGCAGATTTGCACCATGCTCCATTTTTTTCTAAATATGCCCAAATATATTGATCACCACAGCACATGCTCAGGGGCAAAGTATTTTCCAGCCTGCTCCTTGCCACTTCAACATCCTTTTAACCTCATTTTTGGGAACACTGGCTTATTCTTTACAGTTGCTCCTTCCCACAAAAGAACTTAAAAACACTTCTCTTCAGAAAAATGAGATTAATTTAGAAAATTCTAGCCCAAGCCATTCTGGAGACCAAAGAGTAAGTAGAAAAAAATTTCAAAAATGATCAAGCAAATTTTACAGACATCATGCTTTCACCAAAATAAATCTTTTCTTTCTTTTTTTTTTTCCCCCTCTCTTATGGTAGGTGAGATTAATTTAGCTCTCAAAAATGTTAGTGATAATCATTTTCTTCCTGAAAGAAGTTGAGGTTGTGAGGACTGGGTGATTGATGATAGTTTTAACTATCACTACTGCATAACTTACAAGAAAACCATATAGTCAAATATATAAAGACATCAGTCACTACAGAGAATGTCTGTACTTTGGAATTTAGTATTAATATGGCAGATATAGTGGGAATAATAGATAGACTGTACCCATTCCATATACTACTAAAACATGTTTAAAGCTTTTCTATTAGAGACACAAATTAGTCACGAGCCAGCAAGTTTGAGAAACACAAAGAGGTAAATTACAAAGCAATGTGCAGGGATTTAGCTGCGTGACTCCCATTAACATGAATGGGATTTAACTGTGCGACTCCCTGTGCACCACTTTGCAAATTTACCCTAAATTGACTAGCGTGGTAATTCCTGGACAGCATGCAGTGGGGAAGTGACTGCTTCTGTAAACACAAGAGACTGTTGATTCTCAAACGTCTCCATGCTGCACTCAACAAAGAACAAACATTCAAAGAAACATTTTATTCCCTACATCACAGTAAAACAGGAAATAAAGACACAAGCTCAGAACTCCTGCTCCACAGGGGATTCCAGTTTCAGAAATGCCATTTAAAGAAAACAAAACTCTGTTAATGATCCTTGATACTGTCATATTTCTGACCTGTCGAGCCTAAAGAATATGATGCACTGGTACCACATAGGAACTGAGACAGTAAGTAAGGGTAATTCCTTAGTTCCTGTACTAAAATGGAATAAGAAATGCAAAAGAACATTTGATTTAAGTATTCTTTTCAATATTGCTACTCCTGAAAAGCTATCTTTTAGTTCATCACAAGTAGTTATATGTATTTTCTGGAAAAAAAAAAAAAGTTTTATTCCTTTGCTTCCCTCTGCTCTCATAAAACTTCTCTCATTCTTTCATTATTATATAGCTAAAGATTTCATTATTAGGTAGCTAAGACTAGTTCACATTCTATTATCTTTGCATACTAGCTTGAAGAGCTGTATTTCTGTCTGAATAAAGGGTTTGCATTGTGTATTTCCCAAAGCAGAGCACACAAGTTAAAGAAACACACAGTATGTGGGACAGCAGAATATTAGCATGCAGGTGATACTCATTCATGAGTTGAGGGGCAAGGAGATAGTAGATGGAAAAACTTGGAAAAATGTTACAAGTCATGTTAGAAACAAAAATGATGTCCCTTTCTTCTAACTGAGCAGTTCTTTTTAGATTGTCAGAGCTACCTTTAGTTTTCTGTTCTATAAAAACATAACCATATCTTTCCTTGTCTTTCCCTTTACCTTCAGTAACAACACAGATGAGCAGTTTCACAGCTGTTTTATTCCTCTGGCTTTACGTTTTCCAAGCATTCAACAGTAGCTGCATTTTTCAGATCTGGCTGTTGGAGGGGCACGATAGTCTTCAAGCCTGCAAAAGTCCTACTGGCACAGTGAGGGCTTATTCTATGTTTCTACAGCGTCACAGAAATATGTGTGTATCCATCTGTGTAAAATCAAAGTGAAGATTGTGGCTTTGCAAATCTGAGCTGAAAGTGGCTGGAAGTGGTAGCAGCCATTCAGTTTAGTATGAGCCATGGAAAATAGTTTGCCAAGATAGTTCCTGGTCCAAAATTTCTCTTAGAATAAAGTAGTACTTGAAAATCAACAGCTGAGCTGGTATAAATCAGCATAGATTCACTAATGCTTGCAGTCCTGCAAATTTTTCTATCAAACCTGTATTTGACTCACAGCTCATGCCACATCACTGTCACAAAATCCACCCAAATATCATTGTCAACCTGACTATATCAAATTTTTGTTTGAAATCGTCCTTCTAGTCAAATCTTGGTTCCAGCTTACTATAGTGCACTATAGGCTTCTAAAAGATTCTCTTCAAGAAATGAAGGACTTGAAGATTGGGGGGTCAAGCAGACAGAATTAATTTAGCATTAAAATGCTCTTTTGCTATGAAATTGTAGGAAAATAAGTAGATTTTTTTTTAATTATTTGAAACATTTTAAGGCTTTTAAAATTATATTTTCAAGTATATGCAACTTTTTTTCCCTATGTACTCTTTAATTTGTTGCTAGGCAGCACCCAGGCGTTCCAGACAAAAATCAAGCCAGCACCTACTTTTCTTTGAGGAAGTCTGCATCTCCATTTTCTGTCTTCAGTATCCCTATGTCTTTGCTGTGATACAGAAAGAACAAGAAGGAAAGCAAGATGTCTGCTCAAGGTGGATATTCATAATTTTCATCTGCATTTCTGACCATTCCACAGGATGTACCAGAGTTTTTCAATCATCCTAACCTGCTTCCACTTCAAACTCATTCTTCTGGTTACCAGTAAACCCACTGATTAAGGACTAAAAGAGAGTAGAAAATGAGGAAAAAACCCAAAACCACCTTGAATATGGAAAAGAAAATGATTGCTGCATAGTTTGTGGTATGAAAATATTCTTTTCTTCTGAGGGGAGAAGGGAGGATATGAAATTGATGACACTTCCCCATCTTTTAACATACAACTCATCTGATTCATGGCAGGGACATGTTTTACACAAAGTGATCCACATGTGCTCTTCTACTGTATGTGTAAATGCTGTTGGTGACAATGACTCTGCTACTCAATGAGATTGATCCTCTAATAAAAATTTGGTGTTAGTACTGTTCTTGGAGAGGCAATTGGACCAAATCCAATTCTCCACGTAATTTATTTTAAGAGAACAGTTTCAATTTTGTTTCGTCCTAAATGCAGGATCCTGGAGGCCAAACTTTCCTGAAGAAAGTATCAGAGGGTGTATTATTATTTTTTTTTCTTTCAGAAGAAGAATTTTTTTTCAGCTACTTATGCAACATCAATATCACTGCCATAAATCTCATTCTATATAGAGCTTGCTAAGCACTTCTGAACTGTGTTGGGTACTTTCCAGTACCTTGGTATGAACCAGCAGATACAAATGAAGTGAGAAGAGGAACATCACAAAACAATATTGTAAACCTGTTGTGCAAATCCAACAACAAAGGAAAGCACAGAGGAGCAAATTCTCTGTGCTATTCTGATTGCATTATTCTTTCTGGTAAGTTGTAGTTATGTTGCTGGTTATATGCCAGTTTCCTAAAGTCCTAGTATGAATCTGACCCATCTCTGCATCTTAATGCAACATTAAGACAGATTAAGACAAAAACCCCAAAAGAAGGGGCTAGTACTGTGTGATAAAACACACAAATATAAAAAAGCCACTCAGACACATACAAGTTATATCTAAGCATGCATTATTAATAGCCTTTTGCACTTTTTATAGAGGTCCCCACTCTGCAATTCAGCCCAATAAATTAGTTGTTTCAGCAGGAACCCCCAATTTCCCCTTATACTGGACTTTCTAGTCCTTCAATATTCTCCAACTTAGAATATGGAGTTCACATCCACTGGAATGAATTTTTTAAAAAAGCTGATAGAGGACAGTCTTATATGGCATCAGCTTTCTTTCATACTCTTCATTCAGTCATTTTTTGAGCCTGGGGGATGATCAGTGGGTATCTATTTCTACCCTGTATTATCTAAGGATTCTCATTTTCATCTTTGCATTTGAGGGGTAAGTAATACTTCTGTATCACTTAGCTCCTCTATTAGCACTGAATCTCCTGAGTCCCTTTAAAGTGGATTCTCAGATTAAAATCAGCTGTCCTCACAGTCTCTTCATTCAAAATGCACTGAAAAGCACTGAGAAGGAACTGTATGTTGGATAATTATCCTGATATCTCAGCACAGTGAAAGGATACACACATCTCTTTTATGTCTGTGCCATTCTAAGGGGTTAGTAGTTCAAGACTGCACACTCTGATTCAGATACTAAAAGCAAACCTATCCCAGACTTGCTGGTTTTCAAAAATACTTAAAAAAACCCCAAAACACTAAAACCAAATCATTCTAATTTTGTTGGTATAGCATCACTGAGAAAAAAAAATATATAGAAACAAAGTTAATTCATCCACCACTCAAACTACTACTCTGTTGAAAGAATACTCATTTTGTCCCAAGTATCTTCCTTCCCCAATGAAAATACTCCATCTGATACTGGAATGACCAGTAAAACCCCCTAGAGTTATCTCTGCTGATGAGCTGGGAGTGAGGAGGATGTGTGTGTGTAAGCGCATGTGCACATGTGCCTGTGAGAGTGCACACAGTGAGGTACTTCAATGTCACTTTCCATTCTGCATTATGATCAGTGTTTTACTCAGAGCCCTCATTCCTGGATTCAAGCAGTTAAAAAAAGATATTCTTCTTTCTCTGTTTACTCTTCCTGACTGTTTCCAGTCTTCACACAAAGAACAATTAGCAGGAAAAACATGAAAATGTGCTTCCAAGAGGTTGAAAAGCATAAAAATGAAAACCACCTACATAGTTGAAAGTAGTCTTTGAACTGTTGTAATTAGTTGCTATACCTAAACAACTAGCTTACTATATTGAAAGTGTCATTCTTCAGCCATGCTACGATCTCTTGAGAATCTAGCCTCTGACTTCTGAACACTTGAGGCTGTAGAATATATAGAAAATCCTATGAAAGTGACATCAATCCAGAACATATTTTGTTTAACTGTCTGCAAGCAAGAGGACTGTGCTCAGCTGTCTAAATGATGAATGAAGTCGATACATTTCAAATCTTTCCTCTCTTCTTTGTCATGACTTACTACACCTTTCTTGTATAAGAAATACATCTGCCTATACCTGGCCACAGAAGAATGACAAGCACAAGAAAATTAGTTTACTGTACCATCAGACTGAAGTTTTGTTCCTTGTGGTGGAAAACTCGCCCTGCTTGCCCATAGAGCTGGGTTACAGTTAATGAATACTTTCTCACCACCTGATCAGCAGCAGGTACAAGAGAAACAGACTCCCTACCAGCTTCTTCTCCTTTATTTCTTCTCTCCTTCCCCATTGCCTCCCCACTGTCTATTGTGATAAGGACCTGAGTAGTATCCAAAAAAACAAGCTCAGAAGTCTCCAGCAGGAACTGAACTTGAGCATGAGTGAGAGCTTGAGCTCCCAAGGACCCATCGATCTACAACCCTGCTGCAGCTGGGGATGCTGGGGACCTTACCTTGTATCAGCAGCAGATAGCCCAGCCACTTGACATCTGTCTTTGAATACGGGAGTAGAAAGTCTTCTGACTTATAGAAATATACATTTAATTAACTGTTTTATGGACTGGTATTAGCAATAAGGATACACTCAGATACATTGCTAAATACCACTGCTCCTAGATTTCCAGACCAAAGGTTTACTTCTCAGTAAAAACCAATGACACCTAGAAATTGGATATATTTTTAAAATGTAATCTGGAAAAGCAGTCCTGAATTTCTACAGTGTGTGACACTGTACAGTGTGTCATAGATACAGTGTGACATAAACCCATTCTTGAACTATTTATCTTTTAAATTTATTTAATTCTTCACAGTATATGTCTGCTTTCAAAGCAAAGAGTTCAGTATATTATAAAACTATGAAAGTATTTTATCTTTTCCCCAGTTAGACTACCACAAACTACTGTACACCACATGTGGTGATTGTTTTAAGATATAAAGACTTGCTGAACAGAAATTCAAATAAAATATTTTAAATTCATCAATTTATAAATTTCAGATAAGAACAAGAATCAAGGATAAAACAAGTGGTCAGTATTGTCAACAAATTAAAATCTTCAAAGATTTACATATCCCTTTACTACAGCTATGCTGATCCTTCATCAAGGACTTAGAAAATCTCTTTCTTTTCAGTTCCTGGAGTCTTTAAGTAGCATCATGAAAACTCCTAAACAAGGACTTCTGTATCTACTTGTAAAAACTTATTTGTCAAGCATCTGTCAGTAGCAGGAAATAACTGTTAGCTGATAGCAGATAATCAAAACGCCTAGTGTTCTGGTCACAGAAATTACTAAAGTATTCATCAGGTAGGAGAAAAAGAACTCATTTGTGTTAGTAACTATGCCAAAAACAGTTGATACTGTAAAGTCTGAAGGAGCTCACACACTGCATGCATAGCTTTTTATTTTCCTGGAAATGTTACAATCAGATAAAATATATTCTTTGGCTTTAAATCTCAGAGAAAACTATCCAAGAGAGTCATTGTAAATCTATCATTCAGTGATGTCTGCTATATTTTACTGAGCCTTTGATTTTCATTTATATATACAGCTTCAGGTGGAGACATTTTGGCTAGCATTAATGCGATAACATTAATAACCTTCTTGCACCATTTTTGACTGCCTAACAAAGTAATTTATTGCTCAACTTCCGGAAGTTATAACACAGAGAAAAAACTTGTAGGTTACAATCCATTAAAGCTTTGTACAAGTGTTTGGATTTCTCAAATCATGGGCTGAATATCGAAAGTAAGAAAAAAAAGACAAGCACCTAACTGTCTGAAACAAGACTTTTATCATTAGAATGAGGTTGAAATTTCCAACACTGGTATCACAGACCATTGTTCTCTTCATGCATTTCAATGCATTTCTGACCAGTATGGTCAGAAGATAAACCAGAAAGGAACTTCCCTGACTGATACCCACAGTAATAAAATGATAAATAATAATGCACCGAGCCTGATGACAGATTCCTGTAATATCCAGTGCCCTGTACCCGTAGTAATAAAATGGCAAATAATAATGCAATAAGTGTGTTGACAGATTCCTTTAACTTTCAGTGCCCCGTGTGTTACCTTCAGCAAAGTGTTGAGGTACAGTGTATTGGTAGCCAAGTATTTATGTCCTGTGCTGTTGATGGAACTTCTGAGCTGCCTCCACTGCTTTGAGACAAGCTTTGACAGATGCAAGCCACAGCTGTACACAGAAAGTGCTGCTACTGAGCTTGGAAATTTTTCTAACACAGATCCTGCCAGCTTAAAAAAAAAAAAAAAAAAAGGCTCTTTATGGTGAAAGCAAGCCATCTGTGCCGTGCAACATACTGGGGCTGGTCTGTACAGTTTTCTTCCATCAGTACCTCAGTATTCTATCAGTTGTAAACTAGTCTCTAGAAAGACTAACTTCCTTGCTTTCTCCTAGAAAGATTAACCTTTTATAAAGCTCCACACTTTATAAAAGAAATAAAGATTCCTTCCACTGGAAGCTATCATGTTTTGCAATCACTAATTTATGACTCTCCTGGGTATGTTGCATTAATTCTTCCATCCCATGTTAGCCTAATTTAGCACTCCTGGCTTAAACAAATATTCGGTTCTACTCCCCATAGAAGTTTTGTTGAGAAAAGAGGCCTGAGTAGGTCCCACCAAAAAAAAAAAAACAACTAGGAATAAGGTAAATCCCACTATGGTGGAAAGGTTGCATTTCTTTTGCACTAAAACTAAATCAGCTGAAAACTACTTTAGTGTGCATTGCACTTGAGGGGGTTTCATGTCCAAACTTGAAAAGCTGCCTGACAGTGGTCAGAAATATGTTTTGAGATGTCAGCTCTATGAATTAACAGAATTATGTGAAATTGTGGCTAGAACAGCAAAGCAGATAAGAATATCCTTGAACTTGGCTAACTTCTGAAGTAGTTATTCATTCCAAACAATCCCAGATGGCTTTACTGCTCCAGAGCTATTGTAAAATGTATATTTTGAAAAGTCTTCAATTAGGGAACAATTCCAACTAGACAATGGGTTTTACTTTTCAAGAAGTTTAAATGTTCTGGTGGTGCTCCTGGTCTTTCAAATGAAGAAATCCTCAGCATATTTATATCTAAGAAAGAAGATAACTGTGGAGCTACCAAACTTTAAGTTCATTTTCAGTTACTCAACAGTTTACAAAGCTCATTTTTACTAGGACACATTTTTAAAAATTCAAAAGAAACCCAAGGAAAATTAATTGTATTTTAATTAACTTAGTTCTGTCTCTTCAAGACAGCTACAGAGTAGATGAAAGTTATGGATTTATTTTCTAATTATAAGATTGAAGGCAGAATTTTTGTCAGTTCTGCAAAAATATTTTAAAGTTTAAGCAAGCAAAATTTCAGTGAAATATTCAGTTTATTACACTCTTGTATCTCAACAGGTTATGAACAGACAACAATTACAGGATCTGCCAAAAAAACTTAAATGCCACAAAGTCACATTTTAAATCTAAGCACAGTGTCCTTTGCAGGGAATGGTCCTTGTGATAGCCTTTAACATCAGCCAGTTGGCACAGGCTCTAACACTATGCAGTAGCTTATTTTACCCAATTTTGAATGAAAAGACAGCACTCTTTAACTCCCTGACTCTGAGTGGTCACTTATGGGCTCAGGTTAAGGTTGCTGGTCCTGTATTAACTACGAAGAGCTTACAAAGTGATAGAAAAAAAATTTCTTACAGCTTGTGTTAGCATTAACTCCATATGAGTAATACAGTAATTTTGAGGCAAAATAAAGCTAGGTAAGATGGATCATGCAGAAAAAAAGCTCTGGAGAAACCAAGACAAAACAACATTTAGGCTAAAATTTAAATTTTGTTGCCATTTAAATCAACTCATCTGAGCAAAAGAGTCACTATGACATTAATAAAAAGTAGAAGAAAGTTCAAAATTAGCTTGCAGTGTATTGCAATATTATTATTGCAATATTAGTGTTTTATATGCTTAGAGATTACACTAGGAAAATTAAAGACTCCTTTTTTTAAAAAAAAAAAAAAAAAAAAGTTGTGCTTATTGGAGGGCCTATAAAGTCCCCGATTTCCACACCTACAGTTAGAGCTGGTGCAGCAGTGCAGGTGTGAGAGAAATGTTTGATTTGGGAGTTGTCAGCTTGTGGGTTTTTTCCCCAAAATGTTTTCTTTTTGCAACTGAATACAGTAACTTTTAAAAATAACCCCTTTTAAACACTACATCTTGGTTACAATTAATTATTTACCAGTGAGTATTGTCAATTCCAGTAGGAAAGCATGGAAGAGTGAGAGACTGCAGAAAGGACTAGCATGTGAGAGGTACGGGCTTTTTCCACATACTCATTCAGTTTGTACTTTTATTCCCCTGTTTTTTCAGTATATTAACTAAAAAGCAGCAGCCATTTTGTTCTTATAAATCTTGAGGAAAATCTCAGGTGCTTACTCAAGCTTTCTCCAAGGTTTTACTTTCTTCTCTTCTCATTGTCTTTCTCAATTTAAAATACGTATTTGTCATACATAAACCATAAATTAAAGGTTTATCACAGCTTGTGCAACACATCTGACCTCCATGGCAAATGCTTTTTATAGCACTAAAGGCACTTGTCACAAGTTAAGGAAGTAATCGATGTCTCTATGGGATCCATATAAGAGAGATCCCTCCAGGAACAACTGGAAAGCAAGTGGCCACCACTCCAACTGTTTGTGACAGGCCATAGCTATTCTAGGAAAGAAGATAAAACAAGAAATCTGTTCCTTCTTAAACTTCTACCAGGGAAAACAGAAAACAAAACCACTTATTGCCTTCAGACAGAAGAAAAGATTTGGCTTACGATAGGCAAAATGCTGCCTATTACTATCATGAGGAATAGTCAATGTTCAAACCACCTACATGTCTATAGTCATTATCTACATAGTATCAAATGATGCAACACTGATTTTTTTGCAACTTCTTTTCTCAGGGAACCAAGAAATCTGACTCAGTTAATTGCTATTCAGTTAAATCAGTCAATATCATAACCACTGCCTGTTAAATGAGACAGTTGGCTAGGATCTTCTCTTTATTTTATTGGCCTTTCCTTGCTTTTCCTTGCAATTTCCACTGCCACCATTTTCATTCTTGGTCAAAAATCCATTAAAATGAAGCCCCACCTAAATCCATATTTTTGCATGCTTATCTTTCCTAAGGAACTGGTTGTAAGCAAACTCTCCACAGCAACAAGGTGTCAATACTGCCAGTCTTTTTGAGGAGAGACACTGTGACAGGAGGGCAGATAATGAGTTGGCTGCATGCCCACCCTGTCCGGGTGGCGAGAGGCAGAAATGCTAAGCAAACGTGCTCCCTGCCGTGTGATGAACAGGAACACTTGATATCAAGATAAGCTCAGACAGTCAAGTATACAGACACTTGGGGCTGCAGGATTTGTTCAGCTAGGGTCAGAATCGTGTCCTTGTTCAAAAGTGCTCAAATGTCAATCCACCAAGAGCAGGCTAATATAGAGCACCAGAGAATAATCTGTGTAAGAATACAAAACTGCAGAATTCCTCACAGGCATAGAGACAAGTCATTTATTGAAACAGAACCATCATGATTACCCGCCAAGGCATCCAAATCTTTCCTTTCTTAAGGTGTCTAGCACCTTTTCACACATACAGAAAGAGTCATTTTAAATGCTGATTCCAGTAACTATTGGAGATCCACAGTACCAAGTATTGATCCACCCATCCTCTGTCATGACAAGGCAACAGTTGCCTGAGGTTGCATCCTCTACTTTTTATGCCAAACTTGCAATACAGCTGTGGCTCTTTGTAATTCTCCTCTATTGATAGCATGAATGTGCAGATATAGAGTATCCAAACAGCAAGATCACAAAGGACATTAATATCAAGAAACATATTTATATAGTGATTCTCATGTGCAAGTCTTGGGTATGTGACAAAGATGTGTCACTTATTCTGTGGAGACTGGACTTATGTGTATTCCTAGAACAGAAAAAATAATGAAGTTTACCATAGTTCACAGCAAGTTATGCTCTACTAAATAACCTGGCAAACGCTGGAGGTTTTGACCGTATAGAGTGTTTAAGCTGCAGCATTCTCATCTGATGTACTGAAGTTTGTTTAGCCATTTTAACTTCATCATTAGGCTTATAACCTTGGGTTTGGATCATGTTGTGAAAAACGCTGTTCTCTTACAGTATTCAACACTATACTGACAGAGACCTGGTATTGACCCATTTAACAACGGCAATCAGATTTTTGTTCTGTGATTACTCCCTAAAATTTACTAAGGCAAAGCATGCAGCAAGATAATACAGACAGAAAAGTGTAGGTAATTCAGCTCACTTTGACAGATAAGACCAAATACAGCATCATTGTAAGTCTGCTCCAGAGCCATTTCAAGATGAGAGCTGGATTTGCTGCAGTATGGCCGATGACTTGTTTTGGACTCATGAACATGAGCCACTGCTCTTTCTGCAGTACTTTCCCTCACCAGGAGCTGCTGAGAGAGCTGCCAATCCACACGGTTTGCTGCAGCAGCCTGACTTTCTGTGCTTGTTCCCTCCCCCAGGGAGCATCCTGTGCCCTCCCCCCCCCAAAGAAATACAGGAGCCCAAAGGACAGAAATAACAAAACATCCTCCTTGACCACAGAAAAGCAGACAGCAACCTCACACAGTGACCACTCGCTTTGATCAGAGTTTCATGCACCACTTAGAGATGCCTAAAGCCTGTGTGTGTTTCTGACCCCCATCTCTGTTCACAGCTACTCAGCAGCACACAGCTTTGTCCTGCAACGGTCAAGAGGACAACATGTGTTTGCCACTTTCCCCGGCTTGGGCATTTGCCTTTATTGATTATGATCATCTGTAAAGCCTGTGAATTCTGGGTGCTCCGGGGGTTTTTTGACAGCTAACTAAGCCTGAGGCAAACACAGACTCATGCAGCTCCAAACAATCCTACCTGGGCTTCCTCCTCCTCCCCCTTCCACCATGCACTGCGTTTAATGGTAATTGTTTATGATAAGGAGACTGTAATTAGGAACATGCACTGGTATAAGTGTCCAGCATTTCATATGCCAAGCATGTGCCACCAGCACAGTCAAGATACCTCCAAAGATTCTTTTAAATTCTTATTATTTTCTTCCAGCAGATAAAGAATCCCTTCCCCCTATGCACACATACATTTATGCAGCTTAACTCCACTTTTTTGTGACAGCTGATTCAAATACAGCCAAAGTTCCTAATGCTGCACAAACAAAGTTGTTGGCTCTTTCCCAGTAAGTAGGAGACAAATGTCACAGAAACCAGAGCACCTTTTAAATGGCAGTCAAGCAGAGAAATTTAGGGCTGAGCATATGCACAAAGAGCCGGCCAATGCCTCACTCTCAGCCCAGTGTTCATCTGTGGGTGAGACACAGTGTGCTGATCTTCCCTTTGTAATTGCTGCTCGTGCTGTCTGGATTATTATAGGATTTCAGAATGCATACAAGTATATAAGGAGAAGATATGTAGATTATGGAGTTCCCTTACAAGCACACATACCTCCACATAGGCTGAGAGAAGACAACACTCCCGTGGGAAGGGGAGCTTTAGGTTTGTAAAAAATGGCAGTGGAAATGGTGATTTCAGTTTTATGTTAACACTCTTTCTTTAAAAGTTGCTTATTCATTCAAGCTATCAACATGTTGACTCATTTCTGTTTGGCTAGAGGTAATAGCTGTACTCTCTCCCATGCGTTCAAGTTTCAACCAAATTAGAGTGCAAGTTAAGATTCTTCGCCCCTGGCTGACAGTCTTACACAGCTGTCAAGACAGCAGAAGGCTTTCTCCAAGTAAATGAGAGATCTGCAATGCCATGGCACAGTTCCTGCTAATTCTTTTATCTGATACTGCCATCAGTGAGACCCACCAAGGAAGAAATACATGCCATGCCCACAATTACACAGTCTGCTAATTGACTTTCCTTGCAAAACAATAAGCTTCTAAGGAAAAAAAAAAAAACACGCTTTATGCAACTGACAGAATAATGTCGCAGCCTTTTGGATCTCACTGCAAATATAAAGAACAAAACCACACTAGTTGCATATATTATATGATTTAAAGAAGAAAAAGGCCTTTTTCTGAGCTATAGGCACTTTTATAAGCATTTTTTACAGTTTAGATTGATCTGAAAGATGGCTACTCCCCTTCATTAAATAGAGATGCAAGCAACGCTTAGAAGAGGATGGATTTCACAACAGACTATCAAGCAGTTATGACCTTAAAATTTCATCATTCTACCTAACTAAATGGAGTAACCAGACATGTCTGAGAACCTCAAAGGCAGACTATGCATTATCTTGTCTTTACCCATCAACCTATTTCATATCACATAGGTCAGCCTAGACAAGAGTTTAGAAATGCAAAGAAGCCTTTTATTATTGCCCTTAAGATCAAGGGGCTTGTAATATTTCAAGTCCACAGTGTCTAGAGAAAGAGCTTAGAAAAGTTTCTGACCAGTACTGTACAGTCTTCATGGCAATGTCTGAAATAACAGGTGAGCACACTTCTACACATAATCATCTTCCCAACTCCATCCCCAGCAGGAAGGCATGACAGAAGAGAAAGATTTGCAGTGAAGCTTCAGATGCTACGCTGTAGTAGCCAGGCAGTTGATTTTCAGATGGCTTTTCATCAGGCATGAATTTGGAAAAATGTTGAAACAGAAGAAATGTGTCAGGAGTATGTTTATTATTTCATGATTATTACCTTTTCCTCTAGCAATGTTACTTAATTCATCACGCAGTTAGTGTTCTCCAATAAAATGTTCATTTTCAGAATAGTAGAAAGTGCACCTGTTGAAAGTTATTAAAAGCACCATAATCTAATTCACTTCAATACAAATCAAAACAGCATGAGAGGTGTATGACACACTGAAATTATAGCTGCTGTCATCAAAACAAAAGTTTTCTACTATCTGCATATAGGATATTTGTTTGAAGCAAATAGAGTGGATTGATTATATTGCAGTGTAAAAAGAAGAAACCAGGTATCTTCTCTTGAAGTACTCTTGTATGGAGAAGATTGCAGTTCACTAGGCATAGATTCTCCCCACTATGCATCTCAATTGTGGGCTCAATTGCCCACAAATTTTAGTAAAAAAGGGAAAATGCCAGGAAGTAATTTTGACCATATATTAGTTGACTTCATCTTCTAGAGGTATACCTATGCTCTACCCTAACAAGACCTCCAATTTAGGCATCTTGTGTTTGGAAAGATATCAAGCATCTGGAAACAAGGAGGATGAAACTGGTCTACATTGAACTCATATTAAAATAGTATAAAACTCATTTCAGCATGTCTGTTCTGCTGTGCAGATCAGTGAAGAATGGTTTTGCCTGCATCATACAAGCTTCTGCCTGTTTTTCCCTCAGCTTCCAAGACATTAACAGTAATTGTCCCTCATTTCAAAGCAGAGCTGTGGTTCCCTGCTTTTCTCTAAGCACTAAGATAACAGCGTTGACTAATTCAGCTCTTACAGCAGATTGTTTTCTCTGGTCAGTCAATACAGATTTGTCTTTCTTAGGGAAAAAAATAAAAATAAAAATGAATCTTAGCTATTATGAGATGAAATGTCTAAGACATGATAAACAGCATTAAATAACAGAAGCAACCCTAATGTTTAGGTTGCTCTTCAATTATGAAAGATTGTGACCTTTTCCTGAGATACCTTTGCAATGGAAGCCTTTGCTGTAGACCTTTGAAATTCAGCAGAGAAAGCCCTTGAGCTAAAAAAGTGCTTTCTCCTTTGTCTTATGAAATTCCATTTGATTTTAGCTGCAATCTCAACTGTTAAAAAAAAAAATAAATAAAATCACATTTCCTTTCTTTCCCTTGCATTCCCCAGAACACAAGAACAGCTGCACTAAGTCAGACTAAAGGTCCATCTAGCTCAGTTTCCTGCCTCTCTGGCAGTGGCCAGTAGCAGATGTTTAGGGAGAACATATACAATAAAGGGCATATACACAGTGATGTTTCCCTGTAAACCTTCCAGCTTCTGACAGTCAGCAGTTTAGGGACTTCCTGAGCCTAATTTAAAGCCCACCATTCTGTATATGTAATTAGACGATATATTCCCAAAGTGTATTACTTTGCATCTATCAACACAAATTTTGTCTGCCCAGTCATTTAATATTATCAGATCATTCTGCAGTTCTTTAGACTCCATTTTATGTTTTTATGACTCTGAACAATTTCATACCATCACCAACCTTTGTCAAGTCACACTTTATTTCTTTCCCACACTATTTAATAATACTTAAAGGGGCACAAGTTCTGGAACAGGTTTCTGTGAGATTCAGTGAGCAATCCCATGCCATTCTAAAAAATTACCATTTGTACTTATTCTAAGGGTCTTAATAATTTTTGTTCCCTGATAGCTTTATTTCTTTAAGAAGCTTTAGTAAGGACTCCTGACAAACTTTCTTTTGAAATCTTCACGCATAATATCAACTGGGGCAACCCTATCCACATGATGCCTTACTCCTTCAAAGAACTCAAATGGATTTGTGAGGAGACACTTTATTTTTCAAAAGCTGTGATAGCTCTTTTCCATAGAATCTGTGTGTGTACTCGTTGTCAGTTTTATTATTGTTTAAACTCATTTTCCTAGTATGGAAAACAGACTCAATGACTCACAGCTCTCTGGAATCCATTTTAGATACTGCTGCCATGTTCGCATTCCTTATCTGAATTCCTTCAGAGGCTGTGGGTGAAAAGTTATGACAATTTGCTACTACTCTTTGCACTGTTCCATAATGAAACATCTGTTACTATGTGATTTTCAGATATTTCCTCCAAGTCATCCTGCATAAAAGATGTGCCTTGTATGTCATCAGTGTCCTGCTCTCCTCTAGCCCAAAGTGAGCAGGATCCCAGGCTGCACACACGCCTCCACCTGAAGATTTCCATAGGCAAAATGAAACAGTGAATGGGTTGTGTCCACTGAACTTCTACAATCTATCTCACTTTCAAAGTTACCACTGGGAACCAATATAGGAGCACTAAGCTCTAAAGAGTATTTAAAAGCTTTTTAATGTCATTCTGATACACACAGGCTGTGATTTTAAAGTCAATTGCAAATTAAACACAACTTTTTCAAATTCTACCTCATTAAGGGATCAAAAACTAGGGATGTCACTTCTCTAAGCTACAAATAATGCTCAAAAACTAGCAGCTTCTATTTAGACCCTTTTCACATTGCAAAATGACTCCAGCCACTTCATTCAAGAAATACCTGCACAACTGTTTTGTATTCGAAAGCAGCTGGAGGGTAAAAGAATCTTTGGTTTGAGAATGACTAGCCTGCTTAATTCTGTTGCCTGATCAGTCTGTAAAATACCACACATTCTCTCTGGACACTTATAATAAGGCAACTGCCAAACAAAAGGACTCCTTTTGGCATTTCTTGAAGGGGACACAAGACTTGAGTGTAATAAATAAAGGGGAACTATGTTTTTTTGTCAGACCACTAAGCAGAAGCTCTACCTACAGTCCTCCTTGGCTCCTTCATTTCTAGGCC
The DNA here is from genome assembly GCA_004320125.1 of Scolopax mira. Taxonomy (NCBI): domain Eukaryota; kingdom Metazoa; phylum Chordata; class Aves; order Charadriiformes; family Scolopacidae; genus Scolopax; species Scolopax mira. The sequence goes on from BJBW01005067.1 coordinate 194,160, forward strand.
AAACAACACAAACTGCACTATAACCAGTGAGCTGATGTTAAATCTTCACATTAATTTATTAGCTTTTCAAAACTGAGTTCATGCACATGGATGACCCTGAAACCAGCATAGGAAAATAAATTATTATATAGAACTGTCTGTCAGTGAGTCCCATTAAAATTCTTACTCTATCATTTAATATTTTCAGCTTACTATGTATTGAAAAGCATGTTTGCATGCAGAAATTGTCTAGGCAAAGCTGCACATTTCAGAAAGTCATCAGAGATACGAAGCAGCTGAAACTCTTAATTTAAGGAGCATGTGATTATTTTTGACAACTGAAAAACAAATGAAGTTTTTTGGTAGAAACTGGGGCAGCTGTGACTGGCTTTAAATTTAGAAAAGCAACACCCCTAAGTGTACATCTCACATGTACAACATAATGTATTAGCCTGAGAATCTACTAGAATAAGTGCCTATTGAATTTTTAAAGTCTAAAAGTTCAAATTAGGAATCAAGCACTTACTTATTGAAGTGTCAGCAAGGTGGATAACCCAGTACTTCAGCACTTTCAGTCCACAGACATATTGAAAACTACATCAGTCCTGGCAACAGTAAGCTCTAAGTTTGCAACTAAGGCCTGGGTTTTGCTCAGCCCAGCTCTAACCCAGATACTCAGTCTTGTATCACACCTATCACAGACTTTGTACAGTAAACACGTAGGCAGTTATGAATTGTTATTCCACACCAGTGTTGCTAGGGCATTCAGCAGAAATCTGTAACCTCAGTCTGGCCCTTGTTCTAAATTATATAAAACTTCAGAAACCTCTGCCCTTTCATAGGTGGAGGATGATGGCAGTGCTTAGGCATGGATGGGCAAGAGAAGAGACTTTTTTTTTCTTGAGAAGGAAGTAATCTGTTCTAAGTTCTTAAATTCACCAGAGGAAAAGGGGTGGCAAAAATTGCAGACTTACATGGAGGTAGGGTCACAAAAGTCTCCGCTTTTGTGGAGGCAACTGGTAGGTAAGTAGCACATTGTAACAAATTATTACTATTATTGATGGCTAGGAGCTATTATTTCTACTACTGCTGGTTTCCTAGGTAAATATTTCAGTAGCAAGCAAGGCAACAGCTGTACAGTTCATTTGTCAATGAATACTTATGCTCTGAAGCCAGGTTGAAGCTACTGGGCAATTCGTTGCCACGTACTAAAACAAACACAGAAAAAAAATGTTTCAGATAAACACTCAAAATCCAAGCTGAATGAAGATCTGCACAAGCTATTCCCTATTAGGCACAGTTAAATTAGAGAGTTGATAAATAAATTTGGACTATAGAATTAGTAATATAGAACGCAGTGTTTAGCCTTATTGTCTTTGCCTGCTGGCTGTGAAAAAATAATCTAGATCACCAAATTCTACAACCATGATCTCTCAAATAGCCACATGGCACAAATTGTCTTCCCAGTCCAAACCCAGCTGTGTTCAAAGGAGGAAAGAGTATGACAGCAAAAAAAAAAAGCATAGTTTCTCAACTTGAAGCAAGTGATGAAGACAGATCAGCTTTTGCACCCAAAATCTAAAATATTTACTTTTTTTTTCAAAATATTTATTAAATAAATAAAACTATTTAGGTTAGTTGGTGAGGCTTCAAAACTTTTACCAGCCGTATAAACTTACCTGAGTGTAAAGTGTTAAAATAACAGTCAGAAATGCTCTCACTCTAAATGATGATCTGCTCTGAGATTGCCATGTTTATGTATTATAAGGTGCAACTGTCAAAATGCTGGGTTGCTGGAACTTTTGACAAAATTTTTGCAGACGTTTAATTTATTTCACTATTCACTGTGCTCAACTATTTCAGAGACAGATTTCAGTAACAAAAATGAGTGAGCTGTACGTGAGCATTGAGCCCTTATAATATACCCTGCTCACTTCAGAAACATTTCATGGACTTTATGTACCGAGCACACACCAAACCCACCATTCATGCACCAAGCCTCTCAATGCTATAGTGAACTGCTGATCTGTTGTATTTATGTTAGGTTGCATGGCTAACACCCACGTGAAGCCTGCACTGGCACACACCATCCCAAGCTCCTGGGCTCCATTACTGCATGACTCAACGTCAGTTCCTGCTCCCTTCCAGCCCCACCAACGCTGACCACACTGCATTGGCCTCTGAGATAGGCCCCTAGGTAGAAGCTAGCTGAAATACAGGTGCTATGTCCGTGTGTCTCTCTTCAGCTTCCTTAAGTCCCACACTGAACCATACATTCCCCCATGCACAGGTATGGCTATGTATATGGGGGATGGAGGTACCTAATTAGAAGGTAGAATTCATACAGCCCGACAATAGACACATTAGAGTATGCCCAGGCTTACAGATTTAGCTTAGCATCAACATTTTAAAGTAACTTTATCGGGCTTTACATTTCATATCTCTTTGATATTAAATATAAAATAACCGGATTATCTAGTAGCTCAAACAGGTGGCACTGCGCAACTGCACAGTTCTTCAAAATCACTCTGGAGCCCCAAGGTTAAAAAAAATTCCACTCAACTCCACTTCCCCACAAGTGAAATCCAAATTGCTGAAATACAATTATGCAAATGTAGATCTGCAATACATGTTAATGTGTGTTTAATATGTTGACTTCCTTTAAGCTTAACCATTTAAAAATAAATACTAGAGAATTGTTTACATTAACATTTTTTTCAGAACACTAAAAAGACAAACATATATTCATACATTCCATCCCTACTTTCTATGGAAGACTTCCAATCTTCATTTTCATTGCTTCTTTCATGTTGGCAAGGAGAAATTAATTAATTGCATTAATTCCTTAATTCTTCAACGAAGGAATCTAACTTTGATTTTTAAGATATGGCAGTTTCCTAATTAATTTTATTTGAGAAATTTCTTCCCTGAAAAAGAACTTCAGGCAAGGTTATATGTAAGAACATATTTTGCCTTTGTTTGGAACCCTTATAGCATTTTTTTAGCACTTTCAAAGTAATTAATGAAGTCAAAAAGTCTCTCGTGACATCACATTCCAGCCATGCTAAAGCCTCCTGCTTTAATCTCCACTCCCTGAGCCTGAAGTAAATAAGTGGTACTTAGCTTAGCTAGTGAAATAAATTAGTGCAAGAAAAATTAGGTCCACAATGTGCCCCGTTCTGTAGTCTTACTTCCATGAAACTTCGTTCAAGTGATATACCTCTCCCAAGATAAATGTAACAGTATTCTATACAACAGCAAAAAAGTTAAAATAAAAGGAGGCAGAAAAATCTGGCATTTTGCCAATTCTAAACAGCACAGAAAAATATTATTCTCATCCATTCCAGGTTTACAAATTTTGCTGTGAGCAAAACACATTTTTGCTGCATCCTTCCCTAAGTAATTTTCCCAGGGTAGAATATGGATCTTCCTTGAAGAATTTTACTTTGCAGAAAAACTGCTAGAACTTTTTTTCCCTCATTAAAAGCAGTTTCACGGAGTACATTACAATAAAATACCCTCTCCTAACCACCTAATTATTCCAGCATCTATAGAAATCAGAGACAGGTAGTGCCAAAGTAACAGTTCTAAATTCTTCCCTAAAGGTTTCTTTTCTCCTCACTTCCCCAGCCTGCTGGAGCACGTGCTAGCCAAGTTGCTCAGAGACATTCACCTGAAGACACCAGAAGATTCTTCTTTTTGGACTCGAAGTGAGCGAACAAATCACCATTCATTCCGGTGAGATTCAAATTCTCAAACCATCCTTTTCAAGTAAAAGATATTTATTAGCATTACATAGTCCAAGTTATTATGTTATTCTTTAGCAACAGTGAGACTAGCTGAATGGTCTGAGAAAAAGAGAAAAAAAACTTTCTGTCTCACCACTCCTAATTCACTGCAATTGAGGCACCTCCTGGAGTGGGCCAGTTATATGCCATTCCTTATACAAAATAAGGAGCAGATGCTTTTTCCAGTCATATGTGAATGACATGAGAAAAAACCTCTTTTCATACTACTGAGGGCTGTCTATATCACAGGTCATGTAGTCATCTTCAAGTTAGCAAGGTCATATAGTCCAAGTAGTAGAGGCATAGTAGCACAGAACCCAGCATGAGTTACAATAAGCCTGTGAAAGGGAATTCCTAAGAAATAAAGTAAATATTCAACAATTAGCCCAAACAGAGCTTTTGTAGCTGCTATGGCCAAAGTGCTACAGGCCTTAGGCTAGGTTGCTTAAAGCTGCTAAGGAATGTCTTAATATATAGGCCATGTCCTTAGCATTCCTTAAAAGGTCTTTTTCCTTTCTGCTCCAACCTGACTGTATGCAGATCCAACAAGGCACTGCTGAGGTATTTTTTGTATGAAGTTGGCAAAATCAGGTATATCCAGCAGCTAGATTCCTCCTCTACAGCTCTTTCATTCCATGCCAATTAGGAGGTTTTTTGTTCCCTGATCTGACATGCTGGAAGGTTTGCTTTCTTTTCTTTTTTGTTTAGATTATACTAATTAAATGCAATCAGATCTCATGCTTGTTCTCTGAAGTGCTTACCAACATACTTTTTCCCAAGTGGTCACAGAAAAATAGCACGTTAACGCATTTCATCAGATGAATAAACATAAAGAAAGTGTGGCTAAAATAAGAGCTAGGAAGGCTCTTATTCTTAGCCCTAAGAATAAGGGCTCCAAGACTAACATTGACTACTTCCTGTTGTCACAAAAGTAGTCAGTGCTGGTATATGAGGATGGAACTTCCAGAAGAGAGTTATGTTTTCTGCTTGGGCTCTGGTCTCACAGCCCTCAGAAAGTGTGCTTAGGCTATTTCAGTGTCCTCTTTGTTAGCTGTGAACCTTCTAAGGGTTATTTTTACCTAATTGTATTACCAACAAATTATTTCAAAGCCTTGATCTCAGGCCAACCTGAGAATGTACCCTTGCACTCACAAATATGGTGGATCTTTATCTTAAATCTAACCTGAGGCCACCAGAACATAAGGCAGGCATCTACACAGTTAGAAGGACTGTCAAGGTTATGAGGTAGAGACCATAAACAACACCCTGTATGGTCAGAGTGGGATATTTAACGCTCGCTCGTTGGTGGGTTACACATGCCCCCCTGACTTCAGCCTAACTCTGGGTGGCCTCTCAGGTAAGCAAATGCACATGCAAAAGTGTCAGAGCTAAAGTTTAAAACGCACAGTTGACCAAGATATGTTTTTTCCATATTATAGAAAACCAGACATGCCTTACATACATATGGAATCCCAGAAATAAATCCTTGAAGGTACAGTGTTGCTAAAAATTTCTGAGTTGCATATACTTTGGCAAACTAGATACATACTCTATATGGACCCTACAAACTTTCCTCTGATGAACAAAATCATGCCTCCCAACTACTTCAGAAATGAAAATACCCCATGCAGTTTATATTAAAATATGTGGAAATGTATAAGACATATACACAGCCAAATGCAAAGTCTAATGTCAAATACAGCATTGAGGTTGCTCAATCAACCACTCAGATCAGGAAATTCCAAAAGTTAATGGTTCATGATCATCTCTTCTATAACTCCATTGAAGCTATTTTGCATTCCCAGAACTCACTGACATAAAACACACAAAGCATTTCCATTCATTTTAACTTATAAATGTTTGTGTTACTTAATTTGTGGCTGAGGCTAGTAGAAGAGCGAACCTCAACCTTCTACCTCGACAAGTTAACATTATGAGAAAACTGAGATAAATTGAATCTGGGTATATAATCTTTGCACGAGGAACCTGAAATCAATACTAAGTGGTCTAGATATCAATGAAATACTTAATAGCTCAGGAGTTAGGTTAATTGCCTATCACTCCTACAGATTGCCATGCAACATTTGGCAAATCACCTAAATCTCCATGTAATATTCATTCATTTCCATAATAGTATATACAATATATAAAACTTAATTTCAGCTTGAGCTACTTTATTTCCTTCTGTAAGGAAAATGAAATAAGCCAAGCTTGAAGTTGGCATCAGTTACTTTTTTTTATTCATTTGAACATTTATTTTTAAATCACATCAAAAGGAGCATATCTTTCTCACATTGTCATAACATAAGTAGCCCCTATAATGCTTTATGAAAATTCAAAAAAGACTCACAAGTTATGGAAAACATCAACTTGAAAGGAATTTTAGAGGGGCAAGACTGAGTTAAATAGGATTAGACCTGAAGTTTGAACACACGAAGAAAATTTGGACAATTATCCCATTGACTTCCCTGTTATCAGATGTCACCTAGCACTTGTGTTTTGTTAGCTGTGACTGCTACACTGCACATTCATCAGGAAGAAATACACATAGTTTTCCTGAAAAATACTGAAAATTTTTTATCAATCATTTCCTTTGATTTCTTTTCAGAAAATGCAACACAAAGGAACCCTTTCTGTTGCATTCTAGTTCTTACCATTCTGTTGTTACATCTTCCCCTACTATTTCAAAGGTTTAATGGGGAATGTTTAATGGGGTTAGATTTTTTTGAATTTAAAATAAATATTAAAGTAATAATATGGAAAATATAGTTTTATATAGCATGACATCCCTCTTCACCAAATATATATGATCTAGTTAGAGATGTTCTGCTTCTCTTTTCAGAAGCCATTTCCATTCTAGTATAAACACGGAATTAAAAATGCTGTGAAATAAATGGAAAAAACCCTGAAGTATGAAGTTTAAGAGATGTCAGATTTCACATTCTGCTTGTGCTTAGAGAGATTTTCTCATCTTTAGAATTGTCAACATGTGGCTAAATAAATGTGAAGAGCATTTACTAGGCTGTCACAAACAAAAATAGCTGGTTAAACTCTGCTTTACATGAAAATAACTAGTGTAAAACTGTGTCCCTCAGTATATCAATGAAATAGGACTGATTTCACACAAAAATTCATGTAAGTTCTGCAACTAAGGAGAAAAATCAGGAATGAAGAATCTGTTGCTTTGCAGATCCAAGTTGTCCCAAGAAAGTGCCACAAATTGAAAGAATGCTCCTGAATGCTATATTTAATACAAGAATGTCTAATTCATCAGACAGATGTGAAAAAGTACAGATGGCCAGAAAACTCCCTAATGACAATACAGGGGGATAGAAAACAGCACATATATTACAGACCAGTATCCATTTGTGTTCAAGATTAAAAACTATACTCAAAAAAAAAATGCATATCATTAATCAAATGAACTTCATAAGAGTTTTTAGAAACCCTTGCTCATCTGTAAACAATTAGCCATAAATAACATTATTAGCCATTAAATAACAGTCTTAGACATATAAAAGCAACCTTCACTTGACCCTTTATTTTATATTCTTTGTTAGGAGCATGCGCTATGCTGTGGGTTCACTAAAAATATCCCCAGACTGCCTCTCTGAGAGGTATCTCTGTTAAAAGAAGTCTTCTGCTGCTACTTCTGCCAAGAGTGGCAGCTATGATGGAGCGAGTCCTCCTGGTTCACAAGCCTACAACTGTCGACTGGTTCCCCCTATGTGGCTTGCAGTGGTCTGAGAAGAGACTGTTTTGTAGCTACAAAGGCAAAGACACAATAACCCATGGTGTTGGGAACAAGGATCAGAAGATAAGATTCCTTCTTTCCCAAGGAAGTGACCACCTGAGTGGCTGACAGACATAAACCTCAGTGCAACACAGGGATGTAGGGTTCCTGGAAATTTATTGAAACACTGCTTATACTACATATAGATTGCAAATGACAAATTGTTTGGAGATATGGAGAAATTAAAAGTGTCAGGCCACTCCTGACAGATTCAGACATATCAGTGCTAGAGGAAGTGCTTCAACTTCCCAGGTTTCTTCAGCTAAAACTACAGTCAAAACAGAAATGAGTATCTATAGTTACCAAGAGGACAGTTGACTTATTTAATCCCCCAAATTGTCTTCTTTTTTTTAACTCAATGCATTTTTAAATTTTAAATATAACAGCATTCAAAGATTATGACATTCTTTTAGACTGTCTTTCCATTTGCTCATTTTTTGCACTTCTTTAATTATGCAATACATGGCAGTTTCTTAGTCTTTCACTATATTAGACTGTCTCTCAGAAACAAACACGTTAATTCCATACACTTCCAGCTTGTGCAACGTGCCTAGTCAGCTCCCAGAGCAGACAAATTCAGTTTCATATACCAGAGGTTTGAGTAAAAGTATGAAAGCTATAGGGAGAGTATTTACAAAAGCCCTCTTTGGCCTCAGGGGCTAACCTCCTTGTGCAATGTCTCCTGGATACTGCTTTGAAATAGCCTCTACTGGAGCCTCTCTTGCAACAAGCACGGGGGCAGCTTAGGACAAAAAATAAAAACCCCAAGGCTAAATTAGCTGTTGAAAACAACCTGCTTATAAACACAGAGGATTTTTTCATTAAGAGATTAAAGTGCAGGTATGTTGTAAATTTATCATATCCTCACAGACCGATGTCTTCATGCCGCCTCCAAACCCTTCTGCAGCTCACATTCCTCTCATTAAGCTCCATGCAACTACTTACAAAACCCATGTGCATCAGTAGATTCTACCTGGGTTCAAGGCCCAGGAACACACAGCCTTCTTGAAGTCTGCAGAATTAGCAAATACTACAAAACTTACATTACTCTTAGAAAATGTAATGCACAATGTGCAATGTATAGATCCAATGAATGCCCTATGGGATTGCTCCCAGTTCCACAAGGTAGACAGACTCAGGCTAGCTTCTCACAATAGTCTTAGAAATGTTCCAGTGTTCACATTTTGCATACACACTAAGTACTCCATAATGAGAATTATACTCTCTGAAGCATAAATATGAAATCAAGAAGCTTTTGGTCAAAAATATGTATGTTTTCATCAGTATTTTTCATTGAAATGTTCTTATGGGCTAATCAGAACCATCATTTAGAACATAACCTCATGCTTTTCTTGGATCTCAGTTTATGAACTCTGCACAGAGATTAAAAGCATCAGTCCAGAAATTGTTCTATGTGGTGTAAACTCTGACCTTTTGTCTGGCTCCCAGTGAAAAATAGAGCTTTATAACTACGGGCATCTCAAAATGTGAGGGTGATAAAGTCCCAAAGAAAAGATCAATATTTAGGTTAGCAGATAACTCTCCAGAGAGCCCAACCCTTTTACAGTCACCATCCATCTCCACCAGAAAACAGTTTCACATCGGATGAAGAGCAATAAATCTTACAAACATACAAAAGCAAAGGGAATGAACTTTGTCTAAAAGCCATCCAAAACAATACACAAAGTGCATTCTTGAGAGACAACAGGAATATCTGTATGGACATATTCCACAACAGAGTGTGCCAGAAGTCTGACAACTAAGGATAGGAAGAAAAGACACATGCAAGAGTTCAGACCACATTTATGAAGAAAAGTTCCAAAATGTGAAAGCCACAAACTCTTTTGTAATATCCCAATTCCCCTATTTTTTCTCAGGTAAGCCAATATTATCTGCAGCAAAATAGCTAAAAATGGTCTTATCTTATTCAACATCTGTTGGATTATCCCATGATAAAGAGTCGCTTCAGTCCACGTTATTCTAATAATAAGTTACACTCTAAATTTTATCTAGTTTCTGAATAGAATTTGGAATAGGAAAAATATAAATTTTTAACCTACTTCTTTGAAATCTCATGTGAGTAGAACTATATTATGCTGCCTTCTAATTTCCCTGAAAAGGATTTTAAAAATCCAGAAAATTCCCCAGAAATTCCCAGAGATACAGACAAGATCTGGCAGCCTTACCCATATGTCACCCATGGAGTAAAAGGCTGCTTAGCACAAGTAAACTATAGTTTGCAGGTTATACCTTTATAAAACTAATGGAAAAATGGGTCATTTTATTTGTGCTTTGTTAAATGTAAAAATGGTAAATAGTAGAAGAAAATATTTTAAGAACCTTTATGTGTTTGTTTCGTATTGTTATTTAACACCAGGAGATGTTAACACTCTATTTTATTTTTATTTTTTTAAGAGCGTGGAGTCCTAGGCTCGTATGAGCTGTGACTTTTGGCTTAGGTTGATTAACTTTCCAACTTCTACTATGTTCATTCTCGCTGCCTTATCCAAATCCAGTTTTCAAGAGGATGCCAAGTCCTTGATGAAAACAGTCTTTTATTATATCCTGACCAATGGACTGGAAGTAGACTGGACTCATATGGGAATAATCAATCACAGTTTACATTTAGGCCATTCAGCACATTTAATACTCATTCACACACACAACATATAAAAAGATGTGTACTATTAAAAGCATTGTTTTGAAACAATTCAAGAAAATATAGATTCAAAGTATTCTAGGTCATTTGGACACATCTTTCTTCCATTAATTTAAATAGAAGAGATGGACCCGATAAATAGTTGGCCTGCAGTAATACAATTTCATGGAAGCCAATTGGACAATATTGACTTACTTTTCCTAAGCATCAGGGTATAGATCTCACAAAAGAGAATCAGTTTGTGAATAAAGATGATACTATCTTGGAAAAATTCAAAAGGACTCTCTTTTGAAGACATAATAATTAAAACCTCTACAAACTTTGTTTCAAATATTTCATTATTACTGGTTTCACCATGTATGACTACCAAAATATTTATCTCCCTTTCAAACTCTAAGAAGTTCATAAATAAGGACTCCTAGATAAGTAATTTGCAAGTTAACTCACTTAAAAGAATCCTGAGAATATTGACACCCTCAGGAAACACTACTGTTGAAAACCAAACTTCCTTAAGAAATGTGTTCCTTTTGGTAGCATTTTTTTTCCAGCAAAATATCCAAGCAAATACAGTCCAGTAATATAAAATTGTACTAAATTGTACAGAATGTTAAATGATTTTTTAAATTTACTTTCTATTTAATACATTATAATATACACAATAGCATAAAGACTTCAAAATCAAAACAAAAATCTTGATTTACCAAGAGATTTTTTAAAATGCATTCTTCCATTTGCATAAACGTACTGCAGAATAAGGTATTTCTTAAGATACATAGTTCTCAACATAATTAGTTGGTATACATTTCAAAGTGTTTCACCACTAATGGCTTAGGGTGATTAACTACCCAGATAACACATTTTACTGTACTCCATAAATATAATACAGAGGTATTAATTCATGAGATGATGCAATCTATCAACAAATCTGTGCTCTATTATTTACTGTAACTTTTTGTCTTCAGAAAAGATGATTTCAATACACAAGCAAAGATATTGTGAATCAAATCTAAATGGAAATACAAACAAGAGTTTTAAACATCCCCTTTTATTGTCTTTTTTTCTTTTTCTGTCCTTAAATAACATGCTTAAAATAAAATTTAAAAAATAATTAAAAAAAAGGTCAATTAAAATCTTTTTAAAAAAATAAAAATCAGATTTTCATGTCAGGACAGTTTCTCAATTTAAATGATTCTCTAAGAGTGAGCTACCAGGAGATATGTATTTTTTCCAGGATACAAAAAAATTTTTATAAACTCCTCCGTCACCATATCAGAAGCATGACAAGATTTCTGAATAAAGGAGAAAACTACAAGGAGAGCTTTGGGACTGGTTGTTAGATCTGGGCCAAGGTTGGAGATACTCAACTAATCTTTCCATGATGCCCACCAGGCACATTCGAACAAGAATAACCACAAATAAATAATAAAAATATAGTGCAACGTACAAGCAGAAAAATCTCTATGACTCTGTATATAACCCTTAACAACAATAATTTTAAAAACTTCCTAAAGAACCTCCCTACTCAAATGTCCTGTTCACACCTACAGAATTAATGCACTATTTTGATGCAGTATTGTGTAAACCTACATTGAAGTTTGTTAGAAAATAGGATGTGTCTCTCTACAGGCTGGTCTCCTTTGATAGTATATAACAATACAGAATTGATGGCATAAAACTAAGAATGTAAAGACTTAAGATGCCATGTGCTAGAATTCAGTATATATTAGTAGCATTGTATAAAGCCAGCGTGATCTTATAAAATACCATCTAAATGTATGGACTTCTCTTTCCTTTTGATAGGTAATATGAACTGAAAAGAATCCCAAGGTAAAAGAATCACAAGATTAAATGCAACATAGTTAGAAAAGAATTCACTGTTTTAGCCTTTTTCTGGCCCTGGGAACAGAAATCTTTCACCGTGTCTTTCAGATCTATCCATTATCTTTGAAAAGTTTGACAAGTGACTTTCTAGTTATTCTAGTTACTCCAGTGAGTTTGTATCTTTATTTTAGAAATCCTTTTTGCTCCTCATCTGCATGGGTAGTAAAGTATGGATATGCTGAACTCTCCTGTCCATATTTCTAATGCCATGAAACATCAACTAATGATCCCCACCCTGAGCTCACTAATTTTTGCCTTTGTCTTTCAGATTCCAGGACAACTCCATGACCTTTAAGGTCCCTTCCAATTCTAACCATTTTATGGTTCTACGATTCCCACCCAAACAGGGGCATTTCAAGTCCAATATTTGCATTCTTTTCACTGTGGCAAAACTAACAGTCTTGCTATTGGAATTTATTTTGTGCACAATTAAGTGTAGCTTTGCCAGTCTTTTATACTGCTCATTTTTCTGCATTTATACTTGTGGACAGGCTATTAAATTAATATATGAAGTGCCTCTGGTGCATTCCAACTATTTTTTATATAGGCTGATTTTTCAGGGAGGCACTGGCAGAATTTTCAGACACTCTAGGAATATAAAAAAGCAAGAATGTGTTGGGAGAATCACTTCTGAATGATACAGTGAATTATTTGATTGAGGCCCTGTTGTGTGTGCAAGCACAAGAGCAAACAGCATTTCACACAAGAAAAAGTGCCCATGGGTGGCAGCTGACACTTCCCATGAGACCAATGCAATCAGCTTGTCTCAACTATCAGACACTGTGATATATGGTGCAGGATTGGATTCTCCTCTTCTGCTGCATCAAAGTTTCCCTGCACTTCTCAGGAGAGTTGGGTGGATGAGCAGTTTGAAACTTACAGAAAAATCTTCCACTTACTGGTGTGAACCTCCTATGAAATCAAACACATCTAATGTGGCTAGGGAAAAAAATGGTTTGAGACAATGGGATACGTAGCTTCTGCTTTCTACTTGTTCCTGTATCTTTCTGCTAGACAGAATCAGCATCTATATTAACTGCACAAGTAATACTATGCAGTTCTAAAGAACATCTTGAACATACAGTGAGGTTTACCTATGACAATACAAAAAGCACATGCACAAAGAATCAGTCATTTATATCTTTTGTTCACATATTGTATGAACATGTTATAATTATAAATGTTATATTAATACACACGTATGGTAATATATTAAAAAAAAAAAAAAAGGTGTAGCATGCCCTTAATCAGCTGCAAGAGTAAACCACTCTTCTGGAATACCTTGAATGTGTTTTCCTGCCACAGCCTATGAAGGTTAACTCAGAAAATAGAGAGATATATCAAAGATTCAAAGATTTTAGTGTCTTCCTAGCAATGACATTATAGTGGTTCATTTAGAGGGCTAACAGCAGGCTACCGCTGTTTTCAAAAAATTTGCATGGCGATATAGCATTTTACAACAATTAAGTAGGGAAAAAAAAAAAAACCAAAAGGTCCAATTCCTGATCAAAATAGGTTCCCACTGTAAATGTCATCCACGGGACTAAGTCATATTGCACAGCATGCTATTCTTATTTAGGTAGAGACAAAATTTTTAAAAATCAAAATTGCCCTTGGGCATTGATGAACTATTAGACAATTCACCCATTGCCCCATGGTCACGTCCATGCCCAACATGTCAGTCTTAATAAGTGGAAACTCCTACATATTTGCTTTTTTGTGGACTGTGAAATTCTATGGACATACTGTGCTGATGTGATGCAGGTTTCTAAAATATCTGATGTGTGGGACTGTTGGGGTTTTATAAATATGTTTTGTTGTTCCTCTGCTTCCAGCAACAGTGGATGGATAATCTTCCTGGAATATCAAGCATGATTATATTAGGTAAAGGCTGATTTTTTTGCTAAATAAAATATAAATGTAAATATAAATCTTTGTAAGCTAAACTGGAGACAAGAAGTATTATTTAATTGGCTTGTGCTGATAGTGTGCTAATTTTTATATTTTAATAAAACATCATAGCACAGTTGTGACTTTTCATCTCCTTAGTTAAGTGGAGAATAGCACATGCTTTAACAAACAGTCTTTTTTTTTTTCTACTTACAAACCTATGCAAGTTAGAATTTGCAGACAACACAATATTATTCTGCCTGCTAATAACAAGTTGAAAAGCTTTGTAATCTGCAAATTAAGAGGGGCAAAGAGAAAAAAAAAACACAAACAAAACAAAAATCTGCAGGGTGTCTCAAAAATAATTGTTTCAGTTTACAGTTCTAACCTTTTTATTTGCCTTTTTGCTCCTACATTTTGCTATATGTTCTGGTATGTGCAGTGATTGCCTTCTATAGTGGCTAGAGCAATATATTTTCCTCTTTCAGAGGACCTTTGTTATCTTCTGCATTGTAAAGAAGACCCAACTGGAGAAAGGGCATTGAGAGGTGATGAATTTGGCATGGAAAAGACATCACAGAGGCAAGTCGCAATATTGGGATACTGCTAGAACACTCATTAATCTCATCTCATTATAACCATTTAAGATATTTCATATGTACCCAGCCTTGCAACCATTTCCTGGACTATTTGCTTTTAACACCTTGCTCCTTTCTGTGTGTACCTCCCGCAATCCCACTTTGTATCTCATCAGCCATGAACTCCTCACCTTTGCCTTCAAGAGCCTGCTCCTGCTAGCTCTCAAGGACTAGCAAAATGTTGCCCACATCTTAAATTCACAAACAAGCATTTTTGTATTTCAAGTCCATCAGGGGTTAGGCAGCCAGTGCCCCGAGATCACCACAGCACACACAGCTCTGCATCGCCTCGCGGTTTCTCTGTGCTTCCCCTGGTTGCAATGGGTCCAGTTGTGGCTGTTTTTTACTTAGAAGTTGTGAATTGTGTGGTGAAGCATCTTTTTCCTTCAGAGTCTTTGCAGGGCATGTAGTACAGGTGGGTCAGGGACAACTGCTAGTGCACCAGCAACATACAATTGAGGGCTAATAGATAAATACTTGCTCATAAGAAGCCAATAAATGTAATGTTTATTGTCTATCCTCTTCTGTAAAAATAATGTAAAGTACTTAAGATAATAAGACACATTGTACATTTGCTAGAAGAATTCAAAAAACTGATGTCTGTAGTTTAGTTGCTATTTGATTCACTTGAATCAAAAATTACTGCTTATATAAACACTTTGATGAATCCAGCCAATTGTTAATTTATAGGTCTGTCTAGCTTTGAATGGTTTTATGTATGGAAAATGGAAGAATGTTTGCAGAAATACTGTCCTTATAGTCTTTATTTGCATAAGATGGAGTCTTCTGTGGGGGATTTGTAGTGTACACTGGTACTCAGTGATTTATTGCTGTTCATTTAAATGATACTTTGCTGAACTCTGAAGGACTTTCGTCTGACATACAGCATTTCTTTTCTAGTTCTTAAATACATGCACATTCACACACAAAACCGCATTGAACAAGACAGATGTATTAACATTTGTTAGCAGGTCAGACTAAAACATTATCAAGGATGCAGTGTTCACTTTGACCTGCCAACACTTAAGCAAGCTGCGACAGCCCTGTATAATTCAGATTGTAATATGCTTTACTTAACCTTTGTTAACTAACACATGAAGGAACAGCTTTTCCTTTTAGTGAGGACAAAGCATGGTCTTTCAAAAGGGCTTATGTGAGTTGAGAGTAAGGCTCTGTACACAGTGAAATCCTACATTTGACTGCTGGACCCATTCTTTCCCCTTTCTACCCAAATCCACATAGAAACAACAACAAAACAGGGGAAAAAATGGCTGAATTGAAGCTACTTTGAATTATTTTCCCTACCAAAACCAAAAAAAAATGAAGACATCTTTTCCCATTTACACAAGATGTTCCCTAGGAGACAAACTGAAACATCTAAATGCACTTGTCAGCAAAAACCAAAGAAATGAAGGACTAGGTTCACAAATCTGTTGCAAGATAAGCTACACTGGTTTATCCACTTGTTAAACCTCAGGAGCACATCCTATAATGCCCAAACTACAGTTCTTGCTTGTTTCTGGCATTTGAGGTCAGACTTTCTGACAGTCCTTGGCAGAGCAGGCCCTCACCAGAGTGCTGTAGAGTACTATGGGGTACTTCTCATAGACCCAGTAAACACCCTTATCACTGCATCGGAGTGTTACTCCTCCTCTGAGTCTGCTTCAGGTGTCATCTAAGCACGCTGCAAAGCGCAGCATCTTCTGCTCAAGCATTCTCAGAGCTCTAGCCCACAAGAGCAAAGTCATACATTCAGAGGAAAAATTACTTCATTCAGATTCAGACAGACTCAGTCTTTGCCCAACACAGTTCTCTTCCATCCAGATTCAGTAGCCAAGTCACCACCCTTATAACTTCTTCTAAGCCTTTGGAGCCTCCCAAGCCTTTTTGCCATGGTCTGTGATTTCCCTTGACCTTTCTATGGGAAATACAAAAAGAGTGGGGGAAGGAATGGGTCCTGCCAGACACGAGCTGTCCTTAACAAAGAAATCAGTAAAAACAGTTACCTTCACCCTCCCAGCATTGTTCCCGTATTTTCAGGAAATGGAGTCTTTTGTCAAAGGCTGCAGAAGTGAGTGGCAGATGTGAGAGTTACATGAATCCATGGAAAGGTCTTATTAAGTGATTGATATTCTACACACAAAAACTCTAAAGACTTTCTGCAACATTGAAAAAGTCATACTTCCAAAATTTCTAATGATATTTACTTTAACAATACAAGAAACTGTACAATTCATAAATAGATTTTAATTTTCAAACCAGCTCAGCCACAAGCATGGTGATCTCACATTTCTTATTCACTTACTTGGTTTTTCTATGATCTTAGGCAAGCCCACTGCTGCTTTAAGGAAACATTTCAGTTTGGATAAAGTACGTGCCTGGCTTTTTCAAGACCATCTGAGTTTAGACAACCTAGTAATTA
Source organism: Scolopax mira (assembly GCA_004320125.1). Classification (NCBI taxonomy): domain Eukaryota; kingdom Metazoa; phylum Chordata; class Aves; order Charadriiformes; family Scolopacidae; genus Scolopax; species Scolopax mira. Next base: position 211,210 of record BJBW01005067.1, read on the forward strand.
GGTCCAGGATTGCAGCAATTAATGATCCCTCATCCTTCTTCATCAGGAGGCCTCTGGGAAGTTATCTTGACACTTATGATTACAGGATTGACCAACAGGAGCAGGTGTTATGTGCTGAAGACCTTAAGCAGATACAGGCTTCAGCTCATAAGCCTTTCCTTGCAGAAATGTTGTAACATGCATGAACAAACTCCCCAAGGCGCCCCAAGCTTCAGGTGTCAATCAAGGTTTTCAAACATGGCTCTAAACTACATGGCTAAAACCACACAGCATTATACCAGAGCTGACACCAGTGCTAAGGGAGCTTTAAATCCACACCTCATCAAAGACCCTCACATCACCTGCAAGAGATAGGAAGACACTACCCAGGTGAGTGAAATGAAAAATGTGACATTAACACTAGGCAACTGAGCAGCCCAGAGAGAGCTCCATGGCCCTGACACCAGAGGGCACAGCTTAGCTCATATCATATCCCTACAGATCTATCTAAGTTCTATAGCCATGGATATTAAGCAAACTGCCAAACATACAGACATACAACATAAAGACAGCTTAGAGCATGGATAGTTTTGATTTCTGTATGACTTCTTCTTACCTGACTGGCCTTCACCTCCAAATCACCCTATTTCGTTCTTCTTTCAGTATATGGAGACAAAGGAGAGGAGAAATTCCCTGTAAAGCTCATGCTAAATATTTTCTTTAGGCAAGCAGGTTGAGTCCCTGCAAGTAGACAGCATCATCCTGGTGAGTCTAGAAAATTTTGGGGAACATCAGAGATTATAACTTTTTATTCATTTTTTATTATTTTCAATGTATCACAGGGACTTTTTGCCCCATATCTGGCAGGTGGTCTGAGGAGCATTCTTCCACGACCTCACTATAGGCACCCACCGTGTAGACAGCAGATTTGGCTCTTAATTTAGTTCCACAGTCTATTAGTTTTCCAATACCTTTCCTTCTGGCACTTGGAAGTAAATCAGTCTCCCCTCTTAGCCTGTATCCAAATTCCCATGTGTAGAAAAACAGGTGTCCACAGGTTATAATTTTGAAATGTAAAATGAAGGCTAGAGAGTTCAAATTATCTAACTTGAGTGATCTAATGCCAGTAACCCACTTGAAGAAATTTGTAAGAAATTAACCCCCAAATGCCTTTTCTGGTTTTTACAACACAGTTATTTGCAAGATTGGCAGTCCTGCATGGCTCATGGAATTGGGCAAGAGGACCACTGAAGATATACCTGTCTTGGATCATATCCAAGACAAGTTTTGGGGGAAAAACTTCTTTATGGTGTGGGTGATGGAGCACTGGAACAGGCTGCCCAGGGAGGTCGTGGAGTCCCCTTCTCTGGAGATCTTCAAGAACCTCCTGGATGCAGTCCTGAGTGATGTGTTCTGGACATTCCTGCTTTAGCAGAGGAATTGGACTAGATGATCTCTAGAGGTCCCTTCCAACTCTGACAATTCTGTGATTCTGTGATTCCGTATTTTTGATCTTCAGGTCTAGTCTTGGACCATTGTCAGACCTCATACAAGCTTGATGACTGGAAGAACAATTTCAGAGATAACTGATATGATGACCTAGACTTAGCTAAAAGCACTCCAGCCTTGCAGGCAAATTTGATTTTACAGTGTTAGTAACATGGATTCTACCACCTCAGAGAAGCAGTGTGATTTCTGCTGGGAGCCTCTGAACAGAAACACTGGGATTTTACAGGGAAAATGGGAGTGAGTACCTGGGAAGGGATTCTGGAGCTTGAAGGGGCTCAGAAACCTGCGGCCATGGCCTTCCTCTCTTCCTACTGCTCACTGCTTCCCTATTATTTCTTTCTGCATACAGCCAAACCACGGAAAGTTAATGAAAAAATCAATTCTGTGGATCAGTATTGTGAAATAACCTGACAAACCAACATCTTCTGTTTATTTTTTTTCTTTTCCAGTACTAATACCCAGGAGGTCAACAGCACAATCTCACTTTGTGATGGAACCTGACAGTGGCTTGAAAGCAGGCAAAACAGAGAAGGAAGGGGAGGTAAGAGCTGCAGTAAAAAGAAGAAGAGATTTCTCAATACCCTCCCCTGTTGGCCTTGGAAGATGTTAAAATAAGGTCTCCTAGTGGCTAGGGCCAGTGCTGGAGGCAGATTAACAATAATAAAATAATCTTAGATATAAACTGAGAAAGCTTGTGTAACTCATGTCCCCATTTTTAAAAGTGCCAGTATGAAAGTGACACTAAAGAAAAGACCTATTTATTTAAATAAATGACTTACAGAAGATATCAATACCAAAGAGATACATGTTTTATCGTCCAAAAAGGAACATTTTTTAAAAGGACTTTCTAAAGCGAATATAGCCATTGGGGAACATATGTTATCATTTTACGTGTGAAAATTCTGGTTCATGATGGGCTTTAAACACTCTCCAACACAACTATTGCTTCCTTCCTCAGGGTGTTCAGAACAATGGTGACTGCATGCAAGGAGAAGGTCTGTGTGCACAAAGTAAACAGTTTTCTTAGCATTTACTATTACTTCTTCCCAAGTCCCCTGGTTTACTACGGAAATAATCGACGAAGCTAAGCTAAACAAGGAAGACTTAAAGGAGATGAGAGACCACCTGAAAGCACAGCCTAGGAAAAGTCTTTTCAGCTAAAGACTGAAATCACTGACAGATCTCTGATATTCAACACAGCCAGAATTTCTTCTCCTTGCTTTCAGCCCTTCTTCAATATATATGATGACCTATCAAATAACATTTAAAAATTACTGAATTTCTTGGTCAGGGCTCCTCATATGTATTATTGGACAGCAATAATATCTGTTCTTATCTGTTTCTATGTTCCTGGTGCTCCATGTATCAATACCCATAAATATTTTGTCATCATTATATCCAGTAGTTTACATTCTGAATTTATGTAAATTTCTTCTTTGATGTTGTCAGGAATTACTGTTAAATCCATGCAGAAAAATATAACCCCTAAAAAAAGTCTTTAAGGCCAACATATCATAATATTTATCCCAATAAAAGCCATTAACTTGCTTTTTTATTGTGGTTGCAATAAATATTTGATATTCCTAGTTTCAGGGACAAATTGCAATTCTATTGTGAAGTTCTAAGATATCTCATTAATGTTTTCAGCCCCCAAAAAAGCATGATTAAAAAGATATTGTATACATTAATAGTCATAAGATTGAAACGTTTGCTTGGGCCTTTAGGTTGTAGGTTCTTTTGGTGACATGCTCTTTATCATCAGTAAATATTAAGCACGTGATTTTTTAAAAAAGGAATATGTCATCTTTAATCGCCTCTCTGCCTCCTTTTCTATGTCTGAAAATGCAATAGCCACTATATGCTAGCTAGCATTTTACACTAAAACCGTCCTCTTAAGGTCACTAGATGTTCAAATACCCTGGATACCTGCTCAATCTCTACAACTTGTTTGAAGGGGAACATGAGAGGAGGAGAAAAGTGTGTTTCTATTATTCCCAACCTTCCCCCTTTTCAAATGCATGAAGAAGCATTTCTGCTTTTAAGATGTGTGCTGTGAATCATTGATTTAATTCCTCAGCAAATCTACCCTAGGACAGACAGGATGAGCTTGATCACTCCAAGAACACTATTAACAGACCAAGGCAACTGCCTCAATCCTGGCTTTCCTGATTGTCCTCACTCTGCAGTGAAGGAACCAAAGTAGTGGGGGAGTATCTTTCCTATACAACTTCACCTGTCATGGGTTTGGCACCTACAGCTACAACATCTCCAACCTGAACCTAGGATTTTCCAACAGGCATATGTCAATAGCACTTTCCCATGAGAGGATATATAATGTTTTTCTTTGGGCTGGGGGGGGTCTCTATTACGCCTTGAAGTTAGACTATTGCACAATTTTGATTACACTCTGTCTGTTTTAATCAACTGCTCCACTCTGATATTGCTCAAGGAGAAAAAAGAAGAAAAAAAAAGAAGGAATATAATTTTCTCCTTAAATCTGTCATCAAGAGAACCAATTGCTGTCTTAATAAACTTTTGTTGAAAACACAAGTTTTGCCAATCTCAAAGGCTCTCATCTCTCAGGTATATTGAACTAATTAGTAATTTAGCAGAGCAGAAGGAAAAAAAGTTCACTTCAGGCACTTTGGTAGACAGAGATAAAGAACAAAGTTCCTTCATATGTATTAATACTCTAAAAAAACAGAGTTAATGACCTGAAGCTAAGATAGTACCTGAGATGATTCTATGCAGTTAGTGTTTAATTTGAAAACATTCGTACACTGGAAATATTTAATGAAACCAACTAGGAATCAAACATCATTCCTTTCGATAGAAGGAAAACAATATTAATAAATAAGTAATCCTAAAGTCCCATATTACAACAAAGCCAGTATTAGACTCATCAGGATCCCAGCCAGAGCCTAAAGCATGGCAGTATCTGCCTCCCACCGGTGAAACGGGTGACGCATACTGGTACGTATCATGGCCAAGTCCATCTCCATCCCACCCCAACGGCAGGCAGCCACTGTGTTTGGCCCAAACCTCTTTTGACTACTCTGTTTCGCCTGTCGCTGTCATACTGATGGGGGATCTGCTTATTTTCCTAGTGAAATTTTATGAGTCTGCTATCAGCATGTTGTGTTTTCAAATGCGTAACATGGTTTCATGCCATTTCCAAAGCCAGGGTGGATGATCCTTTGTATGGTCCTCAAGCAAACCTAAATGGGATCAATTATTTCAGGCATATTCAAGGGAAGAGAATGAAATTCTCAATTTGTATATACCCACCTCCCAAATCAGTTTACAGATGGTAGCTCTGACTTGTGACAATCTGAATGCTCTAAATCAAATTTGTATCAAATTAAGTATCTATACCACAACCCAGAATTGTACAATAGATCTTGCCATTTCCTAGCAGGTTACTAGTCCATCTAGCTTGAGGCAATGTCTTGCCTCCAATAATCCAATTGCATTGGAAGTAGCATCTTTTCTACACCAATATTTGTGTAAGATCACAATGTTTTTTTATGGTTTTTTTATGGTTTTTTATGGTTTTTATACAAACAACAATAAAATTTAAAAAAATAATAACTCGGTATCCAGCTAGTTATCATTGCCCATGATGTGTTAAGAGCTACATGCATTAAATCAAATGAATGAGACATATAGAAAGGTTTTCATATGTGGTTAGAAAGAAGGGAAAGGCATCCCAAGAGAGATTAAACTATCCTATTGGACCTTATTTTTTATGTTTAGTCTTTCAAACAATCAGTTTGCATGATGAGATCTTTCAAGCCTTCTGCAAAATCCTAAAGAATTAGGAAATTATTCTCTGAGCTGATAAAAACTGATTTTTGGGACTCTGTAAGTCCACTGGTTGAACATCACTACCTTGAATCACAAAGCAAGGTATTTTTAAATAGAATGAAGTAATCAGTATTGGTATTTTAGTGAAACTTGATGAAAAGTTATTATAGTATTACTACATGGCTCAATCTTTTTTTTCTTTTAAGTATCAAAAACAAGTATAAAATCACTGCACAATTCCCCCAATCATACAGTATAGTTCACTTACTATTTTCAAGGTAGCTTTCTCTGCCCTGTTGTTACCTTTTGTAGGAACTAAAATGTCAATGGCAAATTTTATATTAATGCAGTGAAAGGATTTCATAGCTTTTTTCATACTAATATGAGATTAATTTCACCTCTGTTGGATGCTATTGACTGTGTGTAGAAGGCTTTACCTAATAGATCAATGGTAGAAAATTAATAGTCAGAATGGAATTTTTACTCCTGAGGGAAATTTTTAACACATAGTCACAGCATAAGGCACTTTTGTCCTAATTGCTTGAAGTATAAATAAGCAAAATACAAAATGAAGGAAAGAAAAACGTCAAAAGTTTCCATGTGTGCTGGAGCTGGGCAATCCTCTGGGTCGCAGACTCTTGCAACACCTGTAATGGAGCTACAGGGGATAACGACTGCATAAAGGGGAAGCATCCAGTGAGTTTTTGAAAAGTACCTCAATTTCTAAATGTGTTTCATAAAACCTTAGTGTCAAGTGACTTGTCCAAAATGACATAGACACTTTTCAGAAGAAGAGAGGGTCCTCTGAGCCCCAGAAAATTTTTTAATTAGCTCAGCATTTTTTCTCACTGAGAGCTACAAGGCAATAGAATAATTTCATAATAATAGTGCTTAAAAGCTCATCATTTGGACCATGCAAAGCAAACTGAAGAATTATAAACTGACATATGGAAAGCTGACCTGAATGGAAAGCGGATATTTTTTTCAATCACTTATTCTCTGAACTGGAAAATTTGAATTCCAAACTACAGATAAATGTAACCACTAGCAACTATTATTTTTAAAATACCTTAAAAAAGATGAATAAATGAGTTTTCTGATGGCTGGGGATACCAGTACGAAAATGGGATGGCACAATTTAAAAACACTCTGAAACAAGCAAAGTCACATCTTATTTCAGTTTCTTCATTTTACTTGTAAATTTTTTACCAACGTGCCATAAGTAAACTGCTTACAGGATACTTTAATCATTTGCCAGTCACAGTCAAATAAGTGAGATTTCTGGGTAGGCCATTTGCCTTGGGTTTGAATCCAAATGACAGAATTATTTGGATGTAACACAATTAAGTCTGTCCGGTTATGATGGCCATTTAATGAGCTTCAGCAAGGCAGAAGGGAGTTAGCTCTACCTGTCTAAGCAGGGTTTTAATATGCCATAAAGCTAACATAATAAATAATTTAAGTGCTGAAATATTACAGAGCTAAGACTTTCCCACTGACTCAGTAATATGGATTGTCACGCATGAAGACAGCCATTAGAAATCCCACCGATCACAAAGTGAAAAACAGTAGATCACAATATTTGACTGCTAAATAGTTAAAAATGTGCTGTCTTTCTTCATAGGAATGCATTATGGTTTGAGATAGTTGTAACTTGCACTTGACAGACATTTCTGTGGCTCTGCCTATAGGTCTGCTCTCCTGTGTCATGTTGCTAGAAGGCACAGTCCTGGGGAAGAGTGAATGAATGAATGAATGAAGACAGGGAGCATCTTGGAGAGTTGTGCAAGAAATCATACGCTGCCCTATTTTAAACAGAAAACCCAAATGATTTCTATCAGACACTAAATTAACCCAGCGGGGATTTCTGACTCTTCCAGGCAGAAAACTACTTTATTCATACGAATAATTGGATATTTGAGAGATCATCGTGTTTCATATCGTGAGTTCTAAATGTCGGCTCATCTGTAAAGGATTATCATGGGGACTGTGTGTCTTTACCAAGGCAATTATGCAGTTGGTTAAGCTCAGCAATGCCCGGAAACCTAGCTTTAGGACAGAGTCAAGGTCCTAAACCAACAGAAGTTGGCCTTTTCAGTGCCGAGCAGGAATGAAGTTGGCAGCACTGTGCCAGGAGCCTCCTCTGACATTTATGACACAGTCCAGCTAAAAGGAAATGGAAATGATGCTAGAAAGGGAGCAACGCATGGAGGGGAGGGATAAAAGGATGGCCCACGTTTAAGAAAGAAATGTGAAAATTAGCTTTGAGTTATGGTCCTCCAGGAATTAAAGGAGGGTATGATTTTTATGTCTGCTGAATTTTTCCAAGTCCTCTCTTCTTGTTGGTGACAAAAATTCATAATTCAAAGACAAAACATTTTTCTGCCACCGTAAAAAGTTCACAAGTTATGAGGTAATTACATTAGCACGCTGAGAAAAGAGAAGAGTATGCAAGAAATCCTGATTGGCGTTTCTCTGTTTAAAAAGAATTATTTTCCAATACCTGAGCATGCCCAGAGGAGCTAGTCTCCGAGCAGCTGTGAAACAGAACCTTTTTACTTCAGGGTTAGTGCAGGGAGCTCATTAGCACAGCCTCAACCCTCAGCTAAACAGCCTTGTTTGCATATTGAAGCAATAGAATGTGAAGGTGTTAAAAAGGAAGAATTGCAGCCGCTACTCCTGACTGACATGTCTATCTGGGCTCTTGTGTTTACAAGAGAATAACGAAGCTGCCCCAAAGCCCCTACTGGGCCTGATTATTATGCAGAGGCTTCTTAGATTATGTATAATTGATATCCATTTTCCCTCCAGCTAACCAATGGCAGCTCTCAGGAGTAATGCTCACTCTCCTGTATCTTACCAACCAAGCAAACACTGGAAATTGCTATCTTTTACTAGGCTTAATAATTTTTAAAGACCAAAAATTGACATTTACATTTTTCTGAAGCACAGATGACTGCACTGTTGGTGGGGTTTTCCTGCTAATATCAATCAAACAGTGGAGATATTGTATTTAAGTGTGATGCTGGTCTGGGGCTATGTTTGTGTATCAAACGTGTATCTGTATATTTATACATGCACACATTCAATGGACTGTGTATCTAATGTGTGTATGTACCAGTTTTTCTACACATTAACGATATGGTAACAAAAAACAAGGGCAAATTCTGAAAGTTTACTTTCTGCCATTTTTGTGAAAGATTTGCAAGTTGAACTTTGCAGGCAAGGAAACTCCTCCAATTACATTTACTGGTCCCCTTTTTGTAGCTACAATAGTTATCTTCATCTGTACAACTTAGGCCAAATGTTCAATTCCTAAACCTGACACAGGCATGAAGTTGAGTAGTGCAGAACTAATTTTTTAGTGCTCAAACAGTTCTCTGCTTATCCAAGAGAAAAACACATTGAAGTTTTTCCTCAAAAATGAGATATTACATTTGGCCTTTATATTACAAAGCACTTATGAGATGGGGATTTTTTATTTCATTGGTCATTTTTGAGTTTGGTTTGTGTTTGTGTTTTTTTTTGGTCTGGTTCAGAGCTTCTGAGAGGATGTTTGTGGGGGAGGACTGGCCATGATAATTTTAAAAGTTTTGCCTGTAAAGAGCTGATCTTGAAAATGAAATGCTAATAGCCTGAGATAAACAGGCAAAGTCTGTATAGCTCTCTCAATGTACTGTACTTCAAACTTGACCTTCAGCCTTTTTACTCTTTTGGTCCTGGATATCTCTTCAGCACAAACTGCCAGTTGCATAGAGATTTTTTTATCCATACAAATAGTTGCCAGAATAAGGATGTGTCCAGTCCAATCATTTGCATATCACCTTTCTCTCCAGAGGTGAAGCCCTAGCTCACTAATCCTTTCTGCTACCTAACCTTGGCAGAATTTTAATTTTAATCTGCTCTCTGAGGAGATGCACAAGAAAATGCAAGGAATATTAATATATGGGCTGAACTGGATTGAATTTGAAAAGGTGACCATTCTGTAACCATTCAAAAGGATAGCTATTATGAGTGCATAAAACCCACACTCTGCATAGAGCAAGTCAAACCAGCAGAAAGGAAGAGCCTGAATTAACTGAATCATTTATATCACCTGAACCACTATAAAAAATCTACATACTGCTTCCATCCACTGAAGAGCCATCACTAGATAATAATACGCAAGGACCTTTACATAGTCAATTTTTGTTCCAGCAACTTTTAAGAAACCAGAGGGTAGTCACAAAAACCTGAACAGTTTGCAGCTGCCCTTACCTTCGTATAACTGCCTTCATGGTACGGAAACACCAATAGACAGAAACCCATCATAACAAAACATTTCTGCCAAAGGAAAAGACAAGTCCCAACAGGCAGTCATTCACATAATGACCTCCTGACCTGTATTTAACAAAAGCTGGTAGTAAAAAAGATTGAAGTAAAATAGTCATTTCAGAGTTGTGCCTTTGGCCACTGGACTATAGGACTGCAGTATGCACTATTCAGGCCACATAATTACATTCCAAGCAGCGTTAGCCCTGCACTGACCATATAGATCAGTTAAGAGATGCAATAGGTCTTCTTTTTTATAATGTAAGCTTCTGCTTTTTATGTAAGCGTCTGCAAAGTGGTCACTGCTGTGCTAGAGCTGACTGGTCACATAGGTCTGTCTCTCCACCTTCTTTCAGGTGCTAACTTTCATTAAAAGAAGCTTTAATTAAATATTGATTTATTACTTATTTATTACATAGTTCTTTTCCATGAGAAGAACTGCTGAGTTTGCCATACAGATACTGTTTGATCTCTGGGAGCAGAGGAAGAAGGCTGTGTGTCCACGGATGGTAGGGGGACATGATTTGTATTGAGATGCAGACCATATTGTGGAAGACTTAGGTCACATCCAGTATTTACTATAAAGCTCAAAAATATCTCTATTATAAGGCATATTTGTTCACACCTTCAATATATGCTTTTGAGATGCTTCTGAAAAGTATTTGTGCCATTTTGCCATCACTTTTCATTGAAAAAAGTAATTGGAAGGATAGTTGGACCTCGCTATCAAATTAATTCTTACACACACAAGGTTTCTTTGTCTTCCACCAGTGTCCAAAAGAAGCTATGACACTTTCTTTTTCTTCAAAAATACAGAACCACCTCAGTGCTTCATGTTTGGCGTCATCTTCTGCAGGACTCACGTGAAGAGGGAGCATGGCTGGCCTGAATTGCCAAGCACTTGTAGAAGTTATCAATAGATATAGGGGATGGTTCTAATAAAACACAATCTGAATTGCCTCTTATGAGAACATGATTCTTCTCATGCTTTTTTTGTTGTTGTTGTTCTGTAAGCCTGAAATTTAGACATAAAGACACCATTGCCCAGTCTCCTTCTGGAGAGCAGTCTGTGACTGTGTGTCAGAGCAAATCCTGTTTCTCAGGTTACTTTTCCTGAGTGATGTAATGAATAATGAATGTTTTTCTTTTATAGTGTAAAATACTTTCCAAAAAATCCATTTACCATCATCACAAGGAGAAAAATTGTGCTGACTATCTGACAAAGGTCATAATCAGTAAATATGCAAGGTGATATACAGCCTAGAGCTTTGGTCCAGTTTGCTAGATAACCCATCAACAGTAATTAAGAAACAATCATCAAGGCTTAGTATAGAAACATCCTGAGTTTTAAAGGCTGACTGAGAACCTCATAAGATGTTTTTTTCTTTTTAATTCCATTTGCTTCTAGTTTACACCAGATTTTTCTCACCCTGTGTTGGTAATTCCTTTTCCAGATCCAGGGGAAAACAAGGCATCCAGCCATACATGGAAATCTATATTTTAATTCATCTCTGCAACACATTTTTCTATTTATTCTCTGCTTATCATTCTCCTTGGTACTAACAGGGGTCTTTTGAGCCACAGCTTCTGTGACACACTGGTGGCACATGGCACAAAAATGAAGCCACAGCATGAAAAAGACTGCAGGACATGATTATAGCACAGAATAATTGAAGGTCCAGGAGCCTACGGTCCAGAATAAATTTTAGCCTGCTACTCAGTGTGTTCTGCATTCATTACTATTCAGTGGAAGTGCCATACACAAAAACAACAAAAAGTTTACTCCTGACACTAGAAATTCTCACCCGCAAGAAGGCAAAACAGTCCAAACTGGAGACAGAATAACTGTTGGAATGAATATTTAATGACTGATTCAAGAGGTTAGCACAGGGAGGGAGGAGAACAAAGTCTGCCCTTCAAAGACTGCTCTTGTGTAAGGTCAGTGCAATTTGTTTTACAAGTCTATTGAAATATAACATAAACTCTCTCTTTATTCGACAGATAGGTCATCTTTGCTTTAATTGGTTGCTGCGACCAGACTGACAATGTGAAACACCTGAAATTTTCTGTATCCTAAAGAAACAGACTATATTTTCATATAAATACAGAAATACTGGTAGTTTCTTTAGTAGTCAAAAGTCTTATTTTTCCTGATTTTTCCTACTTCAACAGAGGAACTTAACACAATGAGTTTGCACAAGTCAGTGCCCAGGAGCTACCTCAGATTTTCATTTTCTCTATACCTTGCTTGGTTATAGCTACCTTATGTTGATCTAAGTGTCTTGCAAAGTGTACTTGTAAAATTAAGTGCCTCAGAATTTACATAATTTTGTATATAAGAATCTGAAAGACAATATCAGGAGATAAAGTAATGTTCTTTGGAGAGACAATAAAAGTACCACTACATAAGATGACCATCACCTCTCTCAGATCTCTGCACTACAATTTCAAGTCCTAAGAATCTGACTATCCATAAAAAAATAAGTCCAAAAGTTTTCTAGGTGCTATAAAGAGCAGTCCCTTATTTATTTTTAAGCCTGTTAGTCTTGATATCTTGCATGTCTATCACTGGATTTCTCTTAACTTCCTGCCAGACAAACTATATTCATAGAATACCACAGAGACAAAAGAAAACTACCACAGCCAAGCGCCATTCAGTTGGGCTGCTTTTTTCCTCAGAAGCCCTTTTTCAGGCAGCACCTCATTGCTGCAACAAATTAATCACCAAAGCCCTGGTCTAGTAATGAAGTGCTATGGATTTGCCAAAGCTCAAAAGGCATTACATCTACTACCTGAAAGAAAAATGAGGTGAGTGCTCAGCACAGGAAAATTAGCACAGCAGCGCTGTCAGAAGCCAGTCTTTCTCTGGAGCAGTGACTAGTGACATTAAGTCCCCAAACCCTGATGGATCTTTTTTGGCCTGGGACAGTCATCTCTACAGTTGTGCTTGAAATCTAAAGAGGAGATGATAGATTTTGCACCAGAGCTGCATGGATCTTGGGTTGTTGTTTTCCACAGGTTCAGTGGAACAAACAGTTCTCAAAGGTTGGCCTCAGCCTCATCTTTGTTAGTACTCGCAGAGGCTTAGATTCAAATATCAATTACTTCCAAGCCTCTTTTCATCCTTCCCCTTTCCAAACTTGTCATAACTTTTATCATGTTCTGAAGGAACGATTGTGATGTTTATGTTATTCAAGTGGGTAAGTTAATTACATTCTACTTTATCTCAAAACTTTTTTGCATTTTGCCACTGATGACAGTTCTGTACAATAAGACAGACAGCTTCTTCAGGTGACAGGATATCTTTGGCTTTGAGCTGTAACAAGAGGATGGGGAAAACACTGTAAATGCATAAATATAGCATTTCCTGAGTCCCTGCAGAAACATTCAGCATATGTCTCATCAGACACCTATGGCTCAATCCAAGCCTGTTATAACAATCAGTTGCTTAATGCTACACTGAGAGACCTCCTCCTCTCAAGCTCCACAGCTATTTGGAGAGGGAGAGTCAACAATCCCTCAGCAGCGTACTGGTGTTGGTCCAAGCTCTTTCTCACGGAGGAGGATCAAGCATAAGAAACCATCCACCACTGAACACACCAGCTCAGTTCTTGCAGAATGGATACTTTGAGACTGAGCCAGAGCTTGACTGCTTGCAGAGTAGGCATTGCCACAGGAGCTGTCATGACAATGTTGCTCTGACTCCACTGAAGTTTCTCTAATTTTCTTGAAATTATAATTCCTGCAGCCAAAAGCAAAATCAACGCCAAATAGATTGTATTGTCCCCACATAGAGCTTGGGAGATCAAGAGCAAAAATGCATCCCCTGACCTTTCCTGACCTGGAAATTCACCTCCTAGGAATAAAGAAGGGGAGAAAATTAAGAGTATATGGTATATATTTTCTATTAAAACATCACCAAGTATGCCAAATGTTGAACATGTATTGCACATAAACACACACAAAAACACACTCTGCCCCTCAGCTTTTTCTAAATCAAGACATTCTCCTATTACACCAGGCAATATATTTCTTTCCTTGCAGCACAGCAGAATTGCCTAGAGTTCAGGACCATAATATGACCCATTAAGCAAAACACATCCATTTGAGATTTCCCATTTAAAAATAATTTATAACAATATCAGAACCATGTTGTTCCATGATTACAGGATAAAATTTAACAAATCTTAGCTGAGTGAGCAAGGGGTATATTTCATTTGATTTCCCTCACATTTCAAATACCTGCATATAGACATACATACAAAGTATAAAACGTAACTATTTTTGTTATGAAGCATACTGTGGAGATTCATGTCATCCATTTAAGAACATAGTCTCTGAAATTAAGATAGACCAAAAGACATCACACATCATCCTGCCATCAGTGTCTAAGACAAGTGTAATGAGGCTGAGGTGGCTTAGTCTAAATGTCTAATATTAAGGTGGCTGAAAATAGAGACGAAGACTCACTGTAGTGATGTGGAGCAGAACAAGGCAGCAAAGAATTTGGGCTAATGTTCCAGGAGCACTGGAAACACCTCTGGAACCAATGTTTGTTACAGACTTCAGAGGAGATGTAATTCTGTCCTGAAATCTATGGAGAATGAAGTTTTCCAATCACAGGTGACAGAAGATAATTGTAACAGAAGAATATATTATCGTACAGTTAATGAGGTAATTAATTTGAGAGACCTTGTATAACACTCCAGTGAGCTGATTCCTCTTCCTATGACAAGATAAGCTACTGTATGAAATTTAGAAATGAGGATCTACTACATCTAAACCACAGTGCAAAGGGTAATTTGTAGGTATACAGGGTAGCAGAAGACTTCCAGTAACAGATTGATCTCAAACATCAGAATTTTTATTTATCAAAATTACCTTTACATATCACACCTTCACCCAAGGCTCACCACACAGGTCTTCTCAGTATGTTTCATTTTGGTACTTAGGATTTATTCATGTGATTCATTCATGATTTAAACCATGAATCTATAAACTTTTGATACTAAAAAGGCTGAGCTAGCCTTTCTCTAGGCCTTTTGGAGGCTGCCATTGAAAGAAATACACATAATAGTTAAACAGGTAGGAGAGCCACTTAAAATAGCACAGCTGCACATTTTTTACACTGATTGTCAGAAAATCTTATGTCCTTTTAAATAGCTACTGTCACCAAAGGAGGAATTTTGGAGGGAGGAAAAAGTAAGTTCAGATTATGTTCCAGAAAGGAAGAGTCTGGGCATGGTCAAGGATCTGCTAGTTGTGGAACGCTCCATGAGAACTAACAAGCAGACTAAATAAATAATTAAAAAAAAAAAGCATAGATAGTAAGGTCTCCCCTGAATTAAAGGTAACAAAACACCTTTATGTTGAGAACTAGAAATACTTTTAAACATCAGTCATCAGTTCATTCATAATTGCCATAGCAGAAAGCAACTGAAATATTTCAGAGTGTCATTTAAGAATTGCTGCCAGAAATTGGAGATGAAGGCCTTGTATTATCAGCAGAAAAAACACAAATCTGGCATAGACTTAGTGTAAACTAACAGTAGCAAGAAAAGTGAGAGCCTGAAGTTCAAATGACTTTTTTTGTGCCATTCCGCTCTGCTTTGATATTATCGTTCCTAAGTTTGAATCACAGAACACAGAAGCTGTTCTCTTGCTTTAGTCAGAGTTTGGCATCTCACAAAATGAGAGCTTGGCCTGGGTTACACTTTCTAGACATTACAATACAAATGAGTAAATAATAAATATAAATATTCATTAAGGAGGTAATCCTTCCATAAATCTCTTCTTGTGGAATAGATTTTCTTTCAATAAACTTTCCTACATCTGATAGCTAGGGAATTAATTAAAAATACAAAATCTATGAGGAATACTAAACTAACAAATACTTCTGTGAATATCTAGTAAAAAGAACTATTAACAACCATCTCCAAGAGAAAGATTATGTCCAGAAAATCTGTACTTGCAACACACAAAATTAGATACTACTTTTCCATGTTAATAAACCAAAGCAGTTGGAGGAGTTGTGGTGGTGAAGTTAGGATGGTGTATGGATACAAACATAGCTAGTTTTGTAGGGGACAATGACATTCTTTTGTTAGACCAATTTTTATAATTAGAAAAAAATGTGAGTTTTCCAGCACACAGAACTTTCCTCGAGTTCTTCACAATGAAGTGTTCTTCATTGTGGTTACAAATCATATTGCATTATCATCCTCTGTTTTTCTTAGTTACTTCCATAGAGCATAAATATTTATCTCACTGACCATTCCAGCTCCCTGAGAATGAATGCCATCTACCATGTAAAAAGTACTGTTTATGGAATATGCTTTGCTTCTAACATCATAAAAGTATTTTTATCCATTCTATTACAGTAGGCATATTATATGTTATTTGTACTGATGTTGCCTAATGAAACCCTTCCCAAAATTGTGCCAGGCCCTCTAAAACTACACAGAGAAGTGTTCTTACATTAAAAGCTTTGTTACCTAAATACACAAAACAAAGAGAGAAAGACAAAGAGGGCATGTTACAGGTGGGGAACTGAGACACAGACCACTTTCCACAAAAGTATTTTCCAAAGACTTACAATAAATCAGTGGCAGAAAGTCTGATCCCTTATTCCCTATTCAGTCTCAAACTTTCCTTTCTTTTATTATTGCCTCTTCCACATGGTATTACTTACCCACACACACGAGCAAGATAACTATCACAACTGTGATGTTATGCTATGCTATTATATAGCACCAAGGATGAATAAAAATGTGAGCTATGAAGTATATCGGTTTTATACTGTGCTTTGAAATGTCACAGATCTCCACCCATAAGAGTACTGCATCACTGTTTCCATAGTAACAAGATAACACAAGCCACTTGAGTCTATGTTACTGTGTCTGAAAGAGTCCAAGCTCAAGATGAGAATACTATATTGGACTTCGTAAATTAATTCTGATTTGGGCTTTTCATGCAAAATATAGCCCTGAATGATGTACCAATTTGAATAGTGCAGTTCTTTAATTGGATGATAATAAAGACGTTATAGATAGAAAAGAAAACATCTTTTCAGGTGTGACAATAAGCTGAAAATGCTTTTCTTTTTATATAACAAGAATTACAAGGCAACAGATTCTCATGCCAAATTAAATAATGTTTATATTAAATTTACAGGAAGGAGTTATGGAATGGTAGTGATATATAAGGCCCAGAAAAAGACTGTAGAAAGTTGTAAAAGTAGAGTAGACCCCAAAATACAACTCTTGGTTGAGGAAAAGATGTGATATGAGCTCAGTCATACTACAGGTATAATGGCAGCAAACCAGGTGTCTGCACAACCCAGCAATTGAGATCTGGGAGGTGATAGACAGGCGAAGTTAAAGAACCCAACAAGAAGATAGCAAGTTGCAGCGGAGCTGAAAAATAGGAAGTACATCAGACAAGGAGCTGACTTGTGTGAAGTGATCTAAAACCTGCTGGGAATATGTACATGGAGACTGTAGGATGGAAGAGAGAGGGAAAGATACTGCAAAGATAGGTAAGAAAAAAATCACATACAAGCTGCAGACAAATCACACCCATCCGGCTCCAGGAACTATTTCCACCACTCCTAAAAATTTGACCTGAGGTAGGGCAATCCTACATAATCCACTTCCCACCACACAAACTCGCTTCCTTATCTCATTTTTTGAATATTTTTCAGGATGTCACAGAAGAGTTTGAAATGCGGAATACATATAAAGAGTTGTAAAATATGGGGAATTTTCAGACTGGTTCCCTGTGTGGCAGGAATGTGATTGAAATACAGTAAGATGGTGCATTCCTATAATTCAATTACCTTTTTCATATGTTTTGGCTGTTTATATATTTTGTCTAGCTTTTGATGTCTAAAAGTTAAATTGATTCAAAAGGACTGTGCAGTTAGAAGAGCCTCCCTTTGACTTCTAGAGATGTACATGGCTGGGCTTGTATTCTCCTACCATATGTATCCCTTTTAATGGTTCAAACTTCAAGGGGCTGACAGCATTTCTTCATTTGATCAATAGCCTGAACAGTTGCTCTATGCTCTAACGTGTACAATGGAAGGGGCCCGGCGGTGCTACCTCTCTCAAAAAAAGAATTAAGACAAAGTCACTTCTTTCCACGGCAGTCCTGCACGCCAGCTCGTCATTTGAGTTGAATGTCACTGAATCCAGATGGGAGCTCTGTGCTGCCACACTGAAGCAGCAGCAGTCCCTCACTGATGAGGTCAGCAGCCACGGGAGAGCACAAAGGGGGGCTTTAATCAGTCAGCCCATAACCAGTTGAGGAGAGATGAAATTGCCTCCACTAAAACACTGGCCAACCCTCACCACAAGGAAAGTCTTCAGTTAAACAGTCTTTTCTTCTCTCAAAAATTTGCTTCACATCATTTGTGAGAGGAACCTGGGGAAACCTTTGTAAAATCATGAGAGCAGGGGATAGACTTGTGTGAAAGTATGAAAGTGTAGCTGTATGGGCTACTGTGCAATAGCTTTCCCCATAAAATATCCTATTCTCGTATTCCTGTTTCATTCAGGCTGGTGGGGACTCAAGTGTCTCTAATGAGACAAGCATGAGCAAAAGCCAGACAGATGGACTGTGAACTGAGTTTCAGCAATAACATTTCTCAGGGGCTCGCTATGCTCCTGAGTTTTAAACGCAACTCACTTATTGAAAGAAGATAACTGAAGTAGAGATGAGTATAAACACGTATCTGAACAAAAGTGAGATTTGCACCAAGTCATTCAGTGATCTCACTCCTCTCTCAGTGAGCCAGCCCTCTGACCTGCCCCATGAAAGCTTTTCTTATTCCTCCCTCACTGCCAGCTCTAAGCATCCTTTTTTATCCAGAGGACTCTGCCATTTCTGATCACCTGGTCTTCCACTGACTTTTGCTCTCGCACTGCTCAGTTTTCTAGGGAGTTCAGAAATGACCTTATGTTATACAGAATTCATTCAAGCTTTCAAACACAGAAAGAAATTTCAGCACCTATTATATGTAGTACTTGTCCATAATATGACATGCCACAAAACTTAGTGCCCTATCTGCAGAATATACAGCTGAAATGCATTTAACCTTCAACATATACAGGAGCAATAAACAAGAACTTTGCCTCATGCAAGTGAGAAATGTGAAAATCTGGTAAATGGTGATGGAAGAAAACTTTCAGTAGAAAAGTGACATAGGCATTCTTTAGGGTAATGCTGACAGACTATTATCATAGGTGTTGGGATGTGTTATTGGGCTCATTCCCCTTTGCTTTCCAAAGGAACTTGTTACAAGATACCAACTGGACTCCAGCCTCTTATCCAAGTTTGATTGACAACAACAAAACATAATAATATTCTTTAAATGGAGACTACTTGGATTTGCTGGGTGAAATAGGTAAAATAAAAGCTTTGAAAACTATTTCAGTCCTTTGCAAGGAGCATTTGAAGAGGATGTTTTTGTAGAGTGGCATTTTTTTGGATAGTCTTGACTTGCAAGCCAGTAACTTTCAGTGACTTTCTGCATTACATTGACTCTATATCACTTGGTCCCCAGACAGCTATTCTTTTCTCTATCACCTCTGAACACTGGTTTTGGGCCTGCTCCTTGTTGTAGATCAGACCCCTACACTACTGCCCCAACTCCCTGCTTGCTTATCAACCCTATTTCACCCCTTTCTGCTAGGGGAAAGCATAATTTTTATTTTCTTACCAAATTCTCCAGGTTTCAGGCAGGATAATATAAAGTAGTTCTCCTTTTTACTATTACAGAACATAGGATGTGCACAACAAACTGGAACAAACAAATCGAGTGGATGTATCAGAGTCCCTGGTATGGAATAAGATAATCTTTTCCTTTCATTAGGATTCCCATTTCTGGCTTCGCATTGTCTATGAACTCTGGGAGCAATATTTGCACAGTTAGATGTCTGCAATGCAGTACTGGTTTTCTTTCAAAAAAGGTTTTCTTAATAAGCAGCTAGAAGGAACCAGGCATGTCAGAGTGAAATTCATTTTAAAAATTTTCAATACTTGTTTTAGGCTGAGATGATTAAAATCTTACTTTCCAGGGACTGAGTTCTGGGGGGACGGGGGGGATTGTTTGGGGGAACTACATTCACTTGATTTCCCCAAAGCAAACCAGATATAAGTGGATCAAAAGTGGAAAATACATGGCAGAAGTTTACTTACAGAAGACTTAAAAAATTGGGGGGTTGATTCCTCTTGTTGATCATGGCAGGGTTATATTAATTGCCTTAATAGTTTAGGGCACAGTCCTCTGGAAGAAATAACATGAAATAAATGATGAAAAATACTATAAGTGAAGAATAGCACTAGGGAACACATTAAGAGAATGAGTAAAATATTTTCGCACATAGTTTAAACCCTGCCATTTATGGAAAAAACCCCTATTTATAATTTTTATGTGCTTCATGCTTTTCTTCAATAGCATCATCTTCTCTTCTAATCAGAACAAGCAAAAAATCCAACTAAAGCCAATGAAAAAATGCCCACCCATTTCTTTGCCTTTACCCTTCCTGAGACTGAAAGTCATTGTGTTGGACAGCTGGGAATTTCCCACTCACTAAGGGCTCTGTAACCTCATGTAAGCAATCCCCTACAGAAAACGGAATAGCTTCTTACTGAGACTATGCCAGTTCTCAGGTTACAGAAGAAGCCACATGCATATTTTCCTGCAAGTCTGTTGGAGTTTAGTGCTATCGATCTCATAAGTGGGTTTATTGAATAAGGAAGAATAGGGAAACATTTGTATTGAGTTTCTTGAAAGTTTTGCCTCATATAGTTTACAACTCTTTGTAGATCTCCTTGTAATGTCACACTGGGATTTTCCTAACTTATTCTGTACCAACAGAAAGTTTTCATAGGCCTGAGGCTGTTAATATCATAATATCATATTAAACTGCAAAGAGAGAAATTCAAAAAGATATCATAGATATACTCATCCCATGTTCCTGCTCCTCTTGTCTCAAAAGTATCAGTTTAAAAAATTTTAATATTAGAAAAAGTCTCAAGAATGATGTGCTTTGCTGTATTTATTAGGAAAGTTAGACACACCTAACCAGCTCTTTAGCCAGATGCTTCTTGGAGACAAATGTTACCTCATTAATCTTCCAGTTGTTTAGAGAATATGGTCGACGTGCAAGCAGTGGAGTACCTCTATGTCTCTAAAAGGACCTCAGTTTCCAAAATTCTTTAAGATGTAGGAATACTCTGGAGTATAAACTGTCAAAATGCCAAAGGAGGCTGTGCTATCCAAACTTTGCACTGGATGTCACTTATCCCCAAATCCTTTCTGACAACACAGAGGAAAGCTTTCACACCAACCCTCAGGACTCTGCAGCCCACACCTGGCAGCTCAGGGGTAACTCACACTGCTCGGGTCATCTGCTCACTTCTCCCAAGGAACATAACTCCCTGCAGCTATCACCTCATTTACTGACCACCCTGATTACTGGGTAAGGCTGAGAAAAAAAAAGAATTAATCCTATTTATACTAGTAAGATAAAATATTAAAGCAAACCATTATGATGTTGGAATAAAGTTACCACCAGCAATATTAAGCGTCTTCCCTGTACTTGTATATTGTATCAGTTACCACAGAGGGCTAGATGTCCTGTAGGGCTTTTTGCCCTAAAAAAAGCTTCCTATGGTTGCTTTGCTAAAGCCAGAGTTTCTCTTCAGCTATTACAACTTAACTGCTTGAAGAGCCCCTTAACTGGGGCTCTTCAGGTCATCCCCAGTTCTTGCAGATTCATTTCTCCTTAATATCTGATGAATTTGTGGATTTCCTGGGTCTTCTCTAAAGAGAGGTCTTCACAAAATTGATAGGTGCAGTCTGGGCTACCTTCTTCTCATGTGCTGCACCTGGAACCTGCTGTTACAAGATAGTTTTTTTCACAGCACCCAGAAAATGAAGGATTGCAAAGAGCACATGAGCTGCTTAGGGAAAGAGTAATCTTTCAATGTGTCTCCTCCAGCCTTTGGCAACTGGAGGTTTAGAAATTTCTTCTACTGAAGACTCTATCAAGACAATCATATCTAATAACTACCTATATGTGTGTGTGTGTGTATGTGTGTGCATGCATATATATATGTATACATTAAACATATAAAATACACATGTCACATATTTTTGGTCTCCATAACACTTTGTGATAAAAAGTTCCATGTATTGTTTTGCCTGCTCCTTGCTTCAGTACTTCTACTTATTCTTGTATTGTAAAAAATGGTGGAAGAAGATTCGCCATCATCTTATCTGTTCATTAGTTTCTATCTCTCATCCCTACTGCCTCTAATTGAATGTCTTTTCTCTGGAATAAAAGGTCTTAATCTATTTAGTATATCTTCACATAGACATGTGTTTCATATTTATTGCTATACCTTTTCCTCTTCTGTCTAAATACTCTTGCTGTTATATGGTTTTTCAAAGGAGACATCAAAACTGTTGCCAGTTTTTTAAGATGGGAATTCACCACTGATCTACAAAAAAAAACCACCATAGGGCTGTGTTCTGATCTTCTGGTCTCTGCTACCTTCTCAACAGTGTGAAATCATCACAAAAACAGCATGCTGAGGAGCACCTGCACAGAGCTAGCTTGTAGGAAGCACTCAGAGCAAGGAGATGCCACCGCTAAATTCCACCCCTCTCTGGCCTTTTACAAACTCTGGATCAGGATCAAAAAACAAAACCTTCTCATGAGAAGCACTCCATGGCATTGTATGCACTATATCACATTTATACAGAGCACCCACTGGATCTGGAAGAACTCTGGTCCAATTTACCCTTTTCTGTTGGTGATGATTGAAAGCCATCTTTTTCAGCTCCAGAGGAACAGTCATAAAGGTGAACTCAGAGGTGTGTCTCCTCTTAAGTGGCACCTCGACTGGTGGGGGAAGCATCCTACCCTCCTCTGGCTCAGTGGGTCCTGAAGGGTTTCTTTTTAGATAGAACAGCTTTAAAAGAAGGGGTAGAGAGCGTCTTCTTTTCAGACTAGAGCAGTAACAAGGCACTGTTTTCAAAGGATGAATTTGAAAAACATGGATTTAAATCCACAGAACTAAGAAACTAAACTGGCTTTCCGTTTGCTGGTCAAAAGCTCCAACTAGTGAGCTGCTATACAAAAGGAAAAGAGTGCTCATACTTTCCAGATTTGTTAAGCAGGGGGGTGAAAGCCAAAGTAAAAACAGTTGCTCCATTTTTACAGCTCCTGATCTATCGGGCTCTTTATGAAAATAGGAACCCTGTAAGACATCTTAAGCTGAAATGCTGGAGTACGCAGAAGCTATTCTTCACTCATGAAATTCTCAACTTAAAAGCCTAATTTTTGTAAATGTGGGAATAAAAATGGACAATTGTACACTATGCTGGAACACTCTTTCAAGAACAGAAAAAGAAGACATTCTTTCCTATTTTTCCTGGCATACACAGGCTTCAGAACTGAGATTTCTACCACAGTATAGCAGCAAGAAAATAGCAGAGTTTATCCAATCTGACATATTGCAGAGTGTAGGAACAGGGGAAGACAGAAATTTATTTTTGGTTTCTTTTTCCTTTGCTTTGTTGATAAATTTTTCCTCTAGATATTGGAAACGAGCAAAGCAAAAAGAAAGGTGGGCTTGAATTCAGAAGAAATGAGGCTTTGATCTTAAAGAAGGTAAAAATCAGAGCACAGGGAGTACACATATCACTAGGTCAGGGGAAATGATGTCACACTCATAATGAGCATCAACAATGCTTCTGAAAAAAAAAAACACACTTTCAAAAAATGCCTCCTAGATATTAAATCAAGAAATATGTTTGCACGTTAACTGCCTCCAAGCGATCTTTTATATTAAACTACTTTACGTGCAAGACTTCCAGATCATTTACAGGGCAAGTACTTAGGAAAATAGGGGCTTTCCAAGCGCCTGAAAAGATTGTCTGACTGATTGTCTGTCTGCAGGTTTTCTTTTAAAGCTATTTTAAGTATATGATCCCATCCCAGCTATTTAACTCAGGAACCTGTCAATTACACGCTGTCTAATTGAACTCTCGGATACCATAGGATTGTGAGCCACAAAGCATATGAACAAAAATGTGAAGAAAGGGGTTTCTGCTGTGATTTCATTCTCTAAACCCAATTTGAAAAGGTCAAATTTCATATTGCACAACCCCATTGAGACTTAGGGAACTAAACTGGGACAATCACCAAAAAAAGGAAAAAAAGCTAATTTTTTCTTCGATTTAAAGGCAAGAGGAGGTCTTTAATACCAGTTACTTGCTGGGTCTGATAGCAAGGGCTGGGGGTGGGGAGAGGACAATGAAAATTGAAAAAGAGAAACATACGAGTCAGTTTTTGTACTGCTGAGCTAGTAAATGGATGAATGACAGACTGTGTGACATCTCCTTCAGAGACACTTTGCAATCCCGCTTTCTCTTGTTTGATTTTTTTTCTTCAAAGACAGAATCTGAGATACAAAACAGATTTAGGGGCTAAATAAGTGAAAATACCAATGGAATAAATTTTATAAAAGGCTAGAAATTAACTGGGTATTTCATAAGAGTTGGACTCTGATTCTGAGCAAATGCCCCCTGAGGTTAAGTGAAAACCTTCTTGATTTCAACAGACTTTGTCTCAGAACCTAAACCTCAGTGTTTTACAGAAATAAGAGTGGCAGTATCTACTGCAATATGCATTAAATAAACTTAAACTACCTATTTAATCACCACACAAATAGATTTACATTGTCTCCACGTTTATTGATTGACTGCATAAACAAGTGTGACCTCAGCTGGTGTAAATCCTTAGGACTCCACCAGCTCTGGTGAAGCAGTGACAGTTTATGTCAGCAGGGAGATCTGAACCAAAAAGCAGAAGGGATTTTACACAGTAGAAGGCCATTCATGCTGTTAAGTAGTATGAAATATGACTGAGTGAGCTCGTAATTTTAGCTGATGAGCAGTTACACCAAGGAAGCAAAAGCATCTAACTACATATGCTCATGTAGCAGGTGGCTTGCAATCATGATCATCCCCAAATGTTGTCAGAACTATGCCTGGCACCCTCTTTGATATTTAAGGGGTAATTGAGTGTTAATTCTATTGACCTTATTTGCAGAACCTCTTCCATCCTGGGAGCATTAGTGACTGTCAGGCAGCACACTTTGCATAGCTGTCTACTGAATGTTTTTCTTTTTAGTGATTTTTTTTTTACCTGAGGCATTTCAGTCATGTAACTTCAGCAATCAATTTTGGCCTCAGTCACAGAGAAGCAAGTATTTGCATGCAGGCTTGCTATTAAAGCACCAGGGAGAAGAGCGAGTCCACAAAAGCTTAAGAAATAGGAATCTGAGTTGAATCATCACACAGTCAGCTAAATTACTGGCCCTGTAATTAGCCTTTTTGGAGGCCTCTTAAATTGTTAATCCCTTTGCTGGATATAATTGCTTTATTGAATCTAAATTAATCCAATGTTTTAAGAAATAATCATGCAATTCTAATGGCTATGTAAAATTTATATAAAAAAATATGGAAACTACTTTGTTTGAGACCTAATTTAGATTAGACTCTGCTGAAACAATTAGCCTTGGGAATGGTATTTTTTGCAGCATTATGTTGGGGGAGGGTTGAGTTTGGAGGCTAGGGGAGTTATTATTTTATTTACATAGTTTATGCAAAGTAGTTCCATTTAAAAATTCACTAGATTTGGAGTATTCACTGCATATGGAGAATGAATCAATGTCAAATCAGAACTGGATCCATGCCAGGAAAGAGAGACAGGGGTTAAATATCTGTAAAGTGTTGGATGGGATGGAAGACAAAGCTAAAACACCTCCGTTCATTGCACTTCTGGGCTATTTCCTAGCCATTCATCTAGATCTGGATTTCCAGTCCAAAATTGCTGTATCTAAGGATGGACATTTGCATGTTTTGCAGTGCTCAGAAACTTTATTGAGTCCCAGAAGGACTAACTTAACCTGAACATATACTACTGAAGTACCCAAGGGTAATCAGGTCTTATCTGACCCAGTCTGCGATGGAAAAAACGTATGTCATCCAGGTGTCTGGGACTTCCAACACTACCAGGAATTACCTCATTATCCTACAGCAGTACCCTCATCAGATAAAAAAGAGGATAGGGGGAAGAACATGGAAACACAAGAACGAGAGCAGATAAAAGGGAACTAGGGAGAAGAAAAAACATGTTGAGTCTTAATTGAGCTTGGAGAGGAAGCAGGAGGAGAGAAACATAGTTGCCTAGGTTATGATTTATTCTCTCTAGTGATCTCTGTTTGCAGTGGATTGAAACGTGCTCTTGTTCCTAATATATATTTTATACCTTGTTTATCAAGTGTGAAGTTAAGGATGAACAAGTTTAAGTTCTGGGCAAAATATGATCCTTCTTTAAAGCCAATCTCATCAAGCATTACTTTATAGAGCCCACTGAGCACGTTAACATTTTCTGAGCTGTTACAGCTCAGAACCACAGCTCTGAACCACAGCTCAAGAAATATGTTGTTCTGTGTGTCACAATAAACATTTAAATGCATTACCCTTTATATAATCCCTTATTACATAATGTGTAATCTTGATCCCCAGTGCTTCACCAAGAAATCGTCACTGACTGAGCACAAGAAGAGAACTTGAGGTGAAATTTGGAAAGAGAAAGAAGAAAAAAAAGAGCAAAGCCAGATACACAAACCAATGGAAATACAACCTTCTTTCTTTTTATCTATTCACCTACGTAAGTAAGGAGAGCTGGTCAAGCTTGGAAGGATAGCAGGAAAGACCAAATTCATTGAACAGAGATCACTGGCATTAAGTATCTAAGGATTCAAAAATAATTATAACCATTGACACATACTTTGCACTTTGATTCCTCTTTGTGGAATATTTTGCTTTAAGGGAATTTCTAGAGATTCCATGTTTATATATACATTTTTCAACTCCATATTCATATGCACCAATATACATCTTTTTTACAAATGACTATTTAGAGTATCACCACAATTAGCCCTGATAAAAATGAAAGGGGTGTTTAAAACTAGCCTGATGTACCCAAGTGTCCAGTTACCCTTGGGAAAGCAAGCATGTAGTAAGATGTCATCTTTGAAATACAGCTGAAACAGCACTGAAGTACAACAGCTGCTCAGAAGCATACTATGACTCTACACGCTATTCTCTTCACTTGGTTACGGTACCCTCAGTAATTCTGTACTTTTGGAGCTTTCAGCCAAACATATTTTAATTTGTACATAGATGAGAATTTTATGATACATAGCTATCAAATGATCCATTGCTATAATTTTTGTCATGATCAAATTTGTAATTCTGTAGACAAAAAAATAACCAGGCTTATCTGGCTATATGCCTCAAAGTCCACGTATGTACTACATTTGATGCCATTAATGTGTTGAAAGAAAAAATACAAACTACTGAATCAATAAGTTGCCTAAATGTAACATCAGAGAGTTAGCAATATTTTTCTCTATGAGTTTAGCATAACTCTACAGGGAAGCAAATTAAATATATTAAAATGGAAATGAGCAGAATTCTCATTTCTCCTTCTAGAACATCCATCCTTGTGTCTCATTTACTTCAAGTTTGGTTTTTTAACTGTAAGCACTTCTTGAAGTCTTCACCCTTAGTTACAGTTGCGGAGCTCACCTTGCACTATAGCCACTAGCATCTGTACCAGACTAGCTACTTCCATCTGAAGGAAAGGTGCAAAGTGTTCTAGAATACTCATCTGGCATACATTCCTCAATGATCCAACACCCAGGAAAGACACATAAAAAATGCATCATCAAATTAACTGTCAAATAGCTCAAATTACTAAAGGGTAGCACAAACCCTTAGGAGAAAAACCTCTCTGGGCTAAGAAACATTACTGAGACAGAATTTGAAAGGGAAATTAGGCATCATTAGAAAAGACTTTTTAGTTCATTACTAATAAGAGAAAACTTGAAGGTAATAGTTAACAACAAAATATAATTGATTACTAGCAAGTGGGCTAAAATGTTGACTCAGGATTTGGAGAGTGAAGTGATATCTTTTATTAGACTGATAATTTAATAATAATAAAAAAACATGCTACGTCTTCAGGAGCACGAACAGCTCCTGAGGCAGATGCTTGTCTATTTTCCAGATATATCCGTTGGTCTAATAAAAGAGATTGCTTTTTCCCCACAAATTTTCCTTGCTTATACTCAGACTATCATGGTTACAGCATTATCACTATATCTTTAAAGTGTTCAATGAACTTTTTGCTTTAGCCTCTGCTTAAAAGATTGGTTTCAATGTCATAGCCAATCCCATTACAATCATAAATAGAAGAGTGAAAATCAGGCTAGAAAAAGGAAAGGATAACAGTAGAATCTAAATAGACAATGTAGTAGCTTTCAATGGGCTACACCTGATGTATTTCAGCACTGAGAACACAGAAAACTGCTCAGAGCCATCAACAATTATCTTTAGCAACTTGAGGAATACAGATTCCAGAAGACTAGAATGGGCAAACGTTTTTTTACTCTTAAAATGTCAAACAGGAGAAGAGAGCTTAACTTCAATCACCAGAAAAATATCAGAACAAGTAATGAAAAGATCTATTTGTAAGAAACTGGAATATAACCAGGATGTAAGTAAAAGCCAAGATGAATTTTTAAAAATAAATCATGTCAGGACAAACCTATTTCCCTCTGTGGCAGATAGCAAGCTCTAAGGACAGATACTGTCAGGCATCCAGGTTTGGGTTTTTGACATCTCACAGGACATTCCAAGAGACAAGCAGATTTAAGGTAGTTAGACAGTTACTTGGGAAATCCCATTCAAAGAATCGTTGTGAATGATTCGTTTTCAAATGAGCAAGATTCATCAGGTCGGGTTCTCCAAGAATCTGTCTTTATGACATATTCATTAATGAATTAGTAGATAGATTAAGATGCTTTTTGCATTTGAAAATGACACAAAGCTAAAGAGGCTTCAAACTCTTCAGAGTGCAGAATGTACATTTTAAATTAATTTGTGATCTTGGGGAAAAGCAGAAATCTGAATTTAGCTAAACAATTCAATGAATTCACATGCACATGCACAAGAAAAATTAACTGCATAAATATATGCTGGAGAATGACTGGCAAGACACAATGTTGAAAAGAATCTAAAAAATAGAATATATCACAAAAAAGCAATAGAATCACACCATTGTATAGGAAGGAATCATGCTGGGCTAAAGAAAATTAGTCCATTTTATGTTAAACAGGCAAAACATTCCTTCTGCTCTACTCACCATTGGTAATCCTTCATCTGGATCCCTGGGACCACTGCAGGTTATCAAGTGTCAAGGAATACATTGACCAGCTGGAGAAAGTCACAAGAACAGAAATGAGAGTGAATTTCCAAAAAGAGTGATTTAGCATGAGACTTTGCAAGAAATAGGCTTGCTTAATCCAGGAGTGGGAAAACTAGAAGGAGATTGGATAACAGTTTTCAAATTTTTAGAAGATTCTTTGTGAAAGAAGATAATTAATTGCTTTCCATAACCCCTGAAAAAGAGAAAAAATTGCCAGAAAGGAGAATTAGGTTAGAGGTAAGAGAAATATTTCAGTGTGAAAGGCCAACTAAGCAATGAGTAGCAGACCTGCGGAGATTTTTCATGCTTGTTAGAACTTTTAAGAAGTAGTAAACCAAACAATAGTGAGGATTGGTTTTCTGTATCAATCTTGCTTTGGAGCACGCTTTTGAATGACCTCATAAATATTGCACATCCTTATCAAATGATACACAACTTTCTACCCTTGCTTTATTACACAAACTATGATGCTAAACACATATCTCTATTAAGGGCATTATAATGAATAGGAATATGAAATCTGAAAGAAAACTGAAAGTAAAACAATTGCCATAAACAAGGATTCAAAATCCCTTTAACTGGGCAGCATGTTAGTGACTATAGCAGAAGAATGGAAACTGGAGACATATATGCCCTTCACAGATTTTTTTTACAGTAGACCTCTACTTTCTGTGCAAATATTTTATTTTTCCAAAAAGATCAGAGTTTAATTATTAATTGCACCCACAAAATGTGAATGCCTTTGTGAGTAGTCCATATTGCATTGGCTTCTAAGGTTACTGCAAGCTCAACAGTTTTCTGTTTCTTCACATTAAAAAGTAAATAAAATAAAATCAATTCCTGTATCCTGCAGCTCTTAGCTTTGACATGTCCATTATTTCAGAAATATCAATTCTTATTACTTTTTTTCCCACTCTGAACTTTTTAGTGGTTCATTTTTTATGTAATACCAGTGATGATATTTACATCATACCAGTGTGATTATGGGCAAACCTATAGACTTAATGTATGTACCAGCATACCATATGGGGGCAAATCCTTTAAGCAGTCTGCATTATATTCCCTAAGTTTCTCAGAGTGCTGAAATAATGAAAATTATATCTTGAGCCATTAAGAGGCAAAGGCTCTTTGTCATAACTAGACAGGAGTTTTTGTGACAAAAACTCCAAGTTTTTGTCACTTCTTACCTTAAAAGTTTTGAGAGGAATAATATAGGGATGTTTATTAAGCCTCTGATGTCCTTCAACTCTAGCTCTTTATAGTGCCTTAATAGCACAGACCTCTCTACCTGGGTGGAGAAGTACCACCAACCCCAACAGAAATTCTGCACACAGAGCCGGGGAGGACCAAGTCCAAGAACAGTGAGAATACAACGTGCTGATCTCACCCTCACTACTCAGAACTCCATCTGAAAGTCCTTCTCTTTCATAGAAAACTTTTCCTATTCTTGGAAGTAATGGAGAATAGCAAAGGATAACTGCTGTTAAAAGTAGATAACATTTTACTTGTCCCTGTTGCTATGCACTCATAAATCTCACAAATCATTCACACAACTTTACACACATTGGTAAAGTTATAGTAGAAAAAGGATTCACAAGATGACACCTGTCACTATAGACTTTTGCACTTAGAACAAATCTACAAAAAGATATACATCTTTTCTAATATAAGAGAACTACTGGGGACTCATTTTCTCCTCATAAAATGTAGCACTATGAGAAAGGAATATTTTAGA
This sequence comes from Scolopax mira, assembly GCA_004320125.1. NCBI lineage: Eukaryota > Metazoa > Chordata > Aves > Charadriiformes > Scolopacidae > Scolopax > Scolopax mira. The sequence continues at coordinate 241,909 of BJBW01005067.1, forward strand.
AAGTTTCTTTACTTCATTGACTGGATTTCTCCAAAATCAGTGTCATCAAAAATAATATTTGAGAGAGGTTTTTAAAGTTATTTTTAAAAACAAATACACATACTTTCTGACAGGAAAGAGAAAGCTTGTGGTAAGCTGTACAAAACCACAACCTACTATTGCTCTGATCATTATTCCCTGTTCCATTACCAGACCACATGCCAAAGCTGCTAAGATGGTCCAGGAATAATTGTATTGGAGCTTTAGAGCTGCCTCTGCATTTGTCACATCATTAGAGTGACCCTGTGCTGCTTGTCTTCCTCATCCTCTTGAATGCCAGATCCTTTCTTTCCAACATTTTTTCCTATAATTTGTCTCTATTTTATCCCTTAGTGAAGTACATTCCACTCAAACCTTATATACATGCTGCAAGGTGTATATAGCAGATGTTCAAGCTGTGAGTGCAGGTTTTTCTTAGGTGGGCATATGAATTTAAGAAACATATGCCTGTTGGCCTCAGAAATGTGTACGTGGAGCCTTTATGTTGAAAAGTAGCCTGCTCACAACCAGCCTGCTTGATTTTCAGTCTGAAGTCTTTGCAGATACATACCACATCCCGTTAGTCAACTACCCATTGCCTATCATAAATAAGATGTTGGGGTTTTTTTCTAACTACTTCCTGCGTCAATCTGGAAAACTCAGGTTTGGGTTTAGATTTCATGTGCCCTATTCAGCTCAGGCAGGTTTAGACTCCTGTCAGGAAGCAGCTTCAGGATATCAGAGTTGGATTCAGTTTGAATTTGTATTCTGCCACTTAGTCTCCTATTTTTCTACACTGTGCAGATGTTACGAGCCTACCATGCAACCCTACATAAGACACAGGGTCTCATAGCAAAACTCAGGGGAAGAGGGGAAAAAGCCAGGGTCATGGCCAGATGCAGGTCCCATGGTTGTCATCACTCCCCACCAGTTCCCAAATGCTGACATTGTCTGAAGGCTGCATCTTTGCATGGAGGAAGAATAAGGTGGCACAGAGATGCTTGTTGGTGATGGGACCCCTTACTAGGCAAACTGTGGAAGTGCCACCACTGCTAGCCCAGCCACCAAGTGTCTCCAAGTCTGATGGCGAGTACAGGCCTGAGTACAGCAGGAGGGTCCCCAGAGCAGGAGTGCCACATGCCTTATACCTGCAGGGCATGCCTTCGAGACCTGCTCGGGGATGCAACCTCCCCTCACAGGGGGTTTCCACCGCCCTGTATGAGGTTGCTGCAATATGTGGGAGGGTGAACAGTCAGGACATTTAGCTTGATGATGCCTTCAACAGTACTGTGAGGCACTGGCTTTGAGATCCAGATATCTTGCCAGCCATCTCAATCACCCCACTTGTAAACTCGCATTACAACATCCTGCATAAATAAATTCTTGCTTGTCAGCAAGAATAAGATCCTTTAGGGCAAAGTTGCAGCTTGGTGTGCTGCAAGCAAGGTGATGGACCTCCATCTCCCTATTTCCTTGCATAGTAGTTTGTTAAAACAGTTATTGCTGCCCTACTGGGAATACAAGCACTGTGCACCAAGGGGGAGAAAGAAACCCCAGATAGGTGGGAAGGAGGAAGGAGGTCTAACGTGGCTTCCTACCCTCTTGGCCTCAGTTTTGATCTGTAGTTCACAATATGATGTGACTGGAGATCCATGGAACTAAGGAACCAGCCCACATTCTCCTTTATTTGGACACAGAACATGATCTAGAAGGTTGAAAGAGAGGTATTACATCTTTTCCACACCATCCATTACCACCTTGCGTTTCTCAATCAAAGTGACAAGCAATTTTTATGCTGTAAGTTCCTTAAAGGCCAGTTTTGTAATGAGAACAAAACTCTGCCTTTTTAGGAATGCCAGAAAGTGCTATTTATGCATTAATAGATTGAAAAATAGTAACAAATTACCTTCTCAAAAACATTAAACATGTACATTAGGAACCATTATGAAAAGATGCTAAAATGGCACAGTACAGATGACATTCTTAACTCCAGAACATCTTGACCTGAATCTATATTTATTCAGTACTTTCATGAAGATGGAGTGATCTCTGGGGACTTCACCAAGCACCAAGTGACAAAGTGATGTGTCCACCATATGTAAAACAGTGATTCAGGAATGTCCTTCCCCAGCCTATTATTACAGTTGTTAAGTAATATTTCTTCACTTTTTTTAACAGGCTAAGAGATCATGAGAATTAATCACTGTGATTAATTGTGTTTATAGAAAAAATGCATATCACAGATTGTGTTTATTATGTCTGGGATTGGGAAGAAATCACACATTGCATCAAATGACCATGTCAGTTCTGCTGCAAGCACATTTCTCACTGCTCAGATATAAATAGCGCTCACAACACATGTGAAAAGGATCACGCTCCATTCCGAGGTAGGAAATCACTGAAGAAAACTGCTCTGGTAAACAAGCCCTTCCTGAAGGCTGTCTGAATAATTGGCAACGAGCACAACTCCTGGACTGCTCTGCTGACAAAAACCGCCTCGCTCCTCCCTGCTACTGAGACCACTAATACAGAAACTGAGGAGTCTTGGGGCTGGCCTTAGAAAAACCCCAGACAAAACTGCACTCTTTAGCAAACCATAGCCCGAGTATGGCCCCTGCAGCACCCATCTCAGCTACTGATTGCACCATCTCCCTGCCAGTGCTCACCACAGGCCCAAAGGCTGCTCAGCTCCACACGGCAGATACAACAGATTTTTTTTGCCAAGTTAGAGATTCTTGAGAATGCCAATTTCACAGCCTCTTTCAGTGTTCCTTAGAACAGCTTTTGTTGCATCACTGCAGCAGAGCCTTCTCTGCTACAGTTTAAATATGTTTTGTTGTACTGTCCACCAGGAATATGGAGAACAAATTCTCCTCTTTTCCACACTTCTTGGTTTGCTTCTGAAGATCCTAGACAAGGTCACTAAACCCACTAACAGTATTTCACATAGTTCAAGACTGTCATGTATTTGGAACATCCTGTTCCAGAAAGGACATGGCATGCAGCAGGACTGCTGCATTTAATTATTTGGTGGAAAGTATGTTTAAGGGATCACATACCTCTGCTCTCCTCAGCAGTGTCATGCAGCATCTACAGTACTTTCATCACACAGCATTCAATGGTCAGTTTTCTCCCTTCATCAATCCCATGCACAGTGCTAATTGCAACTGCACCCCATGTCCCATGAAATACCCCTGTCAGGGAGCCTGGCAATTCTTTCCACTTTGTGCATTAAGCCATATTTACATTAGTATAAAATATGCCAGCTGACTTTGCTGTTAGTAAGCATACTATGAAACTAATAGAAATACTGTTTATCAGATGTATTTAGGTTGCAAACAATCAAAATGAGCCATATTCGTACCATCCCCCTTGAGAGTTTGCACAAATCATCTTTCAGAGGTGCCCATCCCTTTCCAGTCCTCTATGAGGATTGCAGGCTCCTAAATTTTGGTGCACCAGATCGTATCTCGCTCTGATATCTAAAGTAGACACTGAGTAAATCTTGCATCAGCACCAACAGAGGCGATTATCTCAGCACAGTCCTTTTGGTTTATGCAATATTTGAGCAAGACCATGTACAACTAACCTTCCCTAAGTGTTCAGGCAGGCAAAAATCAACGGCTCAAATGCCTCCAAAAGAAGCAGCCCAGTCCTGACTGAAATGAACTTGGTTTTAAACATAGGTGAAAGCACGGGAAATATTTTGCAGTCTTCAATCTAATAATTATGATGAGGCATATAAAGCAAAATACTTCAAGTCACCGGTCAGTATATACACCCTCAATGTGATTGTCTTTCACAGTATAGATAGCATGTTCCAAACTTCTTTAGAGATCTCCGTACCTTCGCAGACAGAACCTTTTTAGTTACTATTGACATACAGAATACATTATTTGTTTTCCCTCTCCTTTACATTTGACAGTTACTGCTTAAGAAAGGACTTTGATATAGTCCATGACATGCCTGAGGGTATTTTTGAAAAGCAGTTTGGGGGAAGAGGAAGAGAATGAACAGATTAAAAAAATGCCTGATCTATATTAGTAAATTACATGTCCCCAGATGTTTCCTTCTTGAGAACTTGCATTGAGCTACTGCATCAGGACACCTGTACTGTAAGGCTTTCAGTTGTCACTAAATCTTTTCCCCTTTTTCTTATATTTTCCAGGGTGATGTTGTTTTCATTTCACATCTTCTGTACAAACAAATAAAGTATTCCCTCCCCCACAAACACAAGCACACGCACTCGCATACTCCTCTCTTTGGTCTGCACACAGTAGCTTGGCACTAAAAAGATACATGATTAAGTTTTAACAAGTGTCAAAGCCAAGTGGCTCACGGATGCTTACCTGGAGATCAGAATGTGGTTTAGGTGCTTTCTGAAATTCAAATTAGCAAGTGTCATTCCTCCTGCCTTCTATCACACTTCAGGGAATGTTTGATCTGCTGAGAGAGAATGAGACACAGAAAATGAGACAAACCCCTAGGATCCAGGGTCTCTGGCTTCCCACTCCCAAGCACTGCCACTGTCTCTGGGAGCATGTGAATTGTCAAGGTTACTCTTGATTACGTGGCCATATTGCAGGGCACTAATGTAGTGCACTGTAGAACTGATTGTCTCATAAATATTTAAGTCAAGGATTTCAGCATAGAGCAACAGTACAATTAACAATTCAAAACGCTGCCACTGAAAGTTATTTTTGACACCATCAGCTGGAAGTGAGCAGACATGCCTTTGTTAAGTTACAACGTAGTCTATCATTTGTAATACAATATCAATGCAAAAACAATCCCTCCGAGCATTGATCAGAAATTTCATAGTCTTTTTTTGTTCACTAAAGTACACATTTTATAAAGGTTGTCACAGTCTCATGTTACTGACATGTTGCTCAGAAATAGAAGATGTTGCAAGGGAAGGAAGATCTAACATCCGATGACCTACATGGGTTGTTTACTGTTAAAAATGCTAAACTTAGGTAGCTCCTGTATAGGAAAAAAGAAAAAAAGAAATAGATTGGTATACGAAAAATGTATTGTATACATCAAATTCAATGTGAATTTTACACTACACATAGTGGTCAGAATTAATGTATCAATGTTTACCTACAGCTATCCCTCATACCTCTGTAATACACTATTACACAAGCGTTTGAAAAAATACACCAACAACCACAAAGAAAAAAAAGAGTTGTTATAACAATGTATGAGAAAGAGTCAAATATTGACTCCTTTCTCCTGCCACAAAACAAAAAAAAAAAACAAACAAAAAGTGGCATCTAGTTTTATACTGAATCTTCCAATTTTATGCTGATGTGTTGAACTTGGAATTAATAGTTTCTTGGATATTGACATTGCTTGGGGTGTTGATATAAGCTACGTAAAAAGTACAGGGAACAGTGAGAAAAACCTGTAAGATCAAGGCACCAAGAAATCTTTATCTTTTCTGGGTGTTTTTCCCTTGCAGAGGAGGTAGTGGTGCAGGCATGCAACATGCAGCTGGCACGTGGCAGAGAAACTCCTTGGCAGTGACTCTCTAGGTGAAAGATGGACTAAACACAGCCCTGTCAGAGCATGCTCTTGACTGCTGATAATTCTCAGGTGACCTGTTTTCCTACTCACAGAGCAGTGCAAGGCAAGGACAGAGGGGAATTAACACATTAACACCATATATGCCTCTCCTTGTTAATAAGAGCACACACATATAGAGAGAGGAAGTACAATTGCTTAGTTTATTAAGAATCAGAGTATCCCCACCCTGTGACTTGCTAATCATTTTTATATGTACCTATGAGCACAGTGTGAGCTGTGTACCTTACAATCTTTGAGATGATCATCTAACTTTTCTTTGAGTGCTGCTGATTTTAATGTGGCTATTTTTTTCTAGGCAGCATGTAACATCTGGGTGCATTTGGGAAATGCAAGAAGATTTAAAAGGATGAAGGGTCCAGATCTGAAGATACTCTTTTTACTTTATTTTATTTTTGTTCTTTGGCACATTCAATGATCTATTTTTTTACACTGATGCAACCAGTTCAGAAACGGTATCATAGGAGCAAGCTTGAATTGCAGTATAAAGCAACAAAGTAATCACCATGTTCACCTTGTCCAAAAGATTTTTTCCAAACGTATATATATATACATCTACACACACATACATAAATGCTTTTATTTATAACTCTGTTAAAATACACAAGTGAATAAAAAGAAAAGCATTGAATAATTTATCAATTATTTTTCCTTTATCACTCAAGTCCAATCTTCCCACATAAACATATAAAACCAAACTGAATTCTATCAAATGATTAATATTAAAGATGCAATTGCAGGATTTTATCCCAAAGAAAAAAATATGTCTTGCTAGTCAGAATTGGTAGGGTTTCTATGACTCCATCTGAACCAGCCATCCCAGTCTCTGCACAATCAGTGTAGATGACAGAGTCCAGGGACTCAGACATCTCACCCTAAGGAGAGATCTAAAACAAACTATTTGAACATTTTACACAAGTATCTACTTCTCCCACTGATAAAAAGGGGAGCCCAGAATAATTAGTTTAGGTATAGACACCTACACCACCAATGTTTAAAGGCATGAGAGATTAAATATTCACTGTGTCCAGTCTCTGACAAGCCTTTAATAAACCAACCTACACAAGTTGAATTATGACTACAGGAACTGTGTCACACAAATAGATATCGATACCCAAAAGTATTCCAAATGTACTGTTACCTTCAAGTCACTTCAGGTAACTCCAGTTAAAACGTGCTCTCCACAAATACCCGACCAGATTCATTGCAGAGTTTATACATCAATAAAACACACTCCATTGGCAGCAGAGCTTTGACTTGACTTTAGTGAAAGCAGAGAGTATACTTCCTACAGTGTTTACTAATTTGGCTTTCAAGACTGTGTTTAGAGGGATGTTAAGCATTAACTAGATGTTCTCCATTTGCAGATTAGGTCTGTAGTTCCCCACACTGAAAGATGAGTATAGATATCTAAAAATAAAGCTCCATACACAGTTTCCCAGTAGACAATTGCTTACTCATTTGAAATGTATGTTTACTTAAAATTTTTCTTCCTGGGATGGCCTTATGAAATATACATTTCATTTTAGCAGGAATCCCCAAAGGACTCAGCAGCCAGGCAGCCTTATTCTAGCTCCTTCAGTACAAACAATGTAAAGCAGGACACTAAATCTGCAATAGCAGGCAATACTCAGGAATTAGAATTTCAGCTTTCACTGATGGTGCCTAAGGAGTACCTGGATCTGAACAGTTCTGTATAATTCATTCGCAGCAATTTGTTTTCTGACATTAATTTCCTGCAAGGCATTATTCCTTTCTATTATATCTGAACATGCTCCACATAAAATCAGTTTTAGGAAGGTCAGGGGCTAATAGAAAAGGAATAAATGAGTAAAATTTCCCTAGTTAGTTATGAATGTTTTCAGATTTTTTTTGCATCCCAAACTCTTGCTAAATTCTCCCAGAGTAATTTTACCTGCTTTTGTATTAAGCAATGGAGGTATTAACCCTCCCAGCTGGAAATCCACCTTAAGTTCTATCCCACATTTCAAAAACACGAAGAAGAAAAAAAACAGAGTTAAGAAAATAGAAACTGTAGAGTCACACTATTGCATAAAGTTTCTAACAAACTACCAGTGAATTCAGCCAAAAGACTTAATACTATATATCACATCAAAGATGGTCACACAGACAATCACCATTTTTAGTCAGAGTCAAATAATACCTATATACCAATGAAAGAATATGTTTACAAAGAAAGGCTTGCTGCAGAAGTTTGTCATGTTTTGAAAAAGTACAATGTTTTATTGTGTACTAACAATCCTTCAAAATCAATGTTACAACCAGTCAAAACAATAAAATTACATTGCAAGGTTTTAGCCGAAATAAAGGACAGGGAAATAGCAGTATACTGCTTGGCAGGAGTCCTGAAGACATTTATATCAGGAGTCATTTACAACTAAATCAAGAGGAATTCAAGCACCATTGGCTATATGCAATACCATCCAGAAAAACTAACCTCTATAAAATGATACTGAAAGAAACCCTTAAATGTATTGTTTTGCATCAAAAGCATTTAATAGAGTAAATGTCTGAAAAGATTTTGACTGAACAGAAGGACTGATCTGTTCCTCTCATGCAGCTAATATAAATCAAGATGAAACTATAGATGGTTTTAGAGAGGAAAATTGAGTTAAACTCCAGAGACAACTGTGATTTCCAGTAAGGAGACAAAGATATTTAATTTTTGGAAAAAAAGCTATGAAAACAAACAGTTGGTGAATAAAAAAAAAAGGTGAGAAACTCTCCTCAGAGCTTTTATCCAGCAACAGCAGAGGTGATCGGTACTGACTGTGGGGAAAGTGGCCTGTTCACTTATTATTAAATTCAGGATCAAGTCCTGTTCATTTCTTTTGCCCTGTCAGGTTTGCTACAAAACCATCTCTATCAAAATGTATTGAAACTGTAGGGTAATAAAAGAGCATATTTTTAGACTTTTCTACCTTTGGTCAGGGCTTCTAACAAGGAAGATATTAAAAATAAAAAGAAATCTAAAGGGGCAGGATAGAAATAGGATAGGCAAATAAGAAAGAAATGGTTAAAATCTGTCATTCAACTGTAAGCAAATTATTTTTTAAAAAAATTTAAAACTCTTGCACTTTATTTCTGTGAATAAGTTATTTATAGAAACCCTAGAGTTCAGGACAATTTGGCATATAAAGATGAAAGAACTACTATTTTTGAAAAGGAACATCAAATCCAACCAGCAACATGATCCATCGTGAGAAAGCTACATGAGAATCACCGTAGAGAACTGAAATGTTAAAGCTCTGATACAGACGACAACATGTTTTAAATCATTATAAGAAACTTTCTGTCTCTTTTACAATCCAGATAGCTGAAGCAATACTTGCCCCCAGCCTCACCACCTGTCATACCCCATTTTCCTGCAGAGATAAAGAGTATTATTAACTGTGCGACTTTGGGCTAAGAAAGGAAACGATCCCTCAAGCTTCACCAGCCAGGTGGGTGACACCGTACCAGCCTCCCCCAAGGTGACAGTTCCCCAGGACGCCATGCAGTAAAATCCATGTCTCCCTATCAGAGTATTTATCACTTCAGTAAAAAGATATTTTGTTTGCAGAATTGTTATCCACCTGAATGAAAAAGCATTTGCAAGACTGAACTACACTTGTTTCATAAATATAGACATTCATTCTTTACAACTGTAGTGCTGATGTCTAGGTTACTTAAATGAAAACATTCCTTCCCCCTTAACTGAAAACAGTATTTTCTTTTATCTACCGAGGCCACAGCCTGACAGCATTGAGTGACGTGGTCATCAGAAAAAAGAGATCCTCTCTTCTCTTTCCCTTCCTTGGCCCTCGTTTCCAGCTCCACACTACCCCACTTATTTTCCCCAAGTATCACCTCTTCCATCCAATTTACCAAGAAGCCAGGTCTGTGGGAAGAGGAGGAGGAGGAGGAGGAGGAGGAGGAGAGAGGCAGTTGGGGCAGGGTTACTCTTTCTCTGGCAGCTGTGGTGGTTCACAAGCCCCACAAACTGCAGCTGCTCACCCTAACACCTTGCTTTGGTTTGATGACACTATTCCATAAGAAGCTAAATAATTAGAGACCCAAGATTTACAGCTGCATATGTTAATTGCTTTGTAAAAATACAGCTAGGAAATTAGTCACAACAATTCATTTATGAGTTTATTAGTTTTATGACTAAAATTTCATCAAAGGAGCAGAAAATGAGAAAAGTGTTAAAAGGACTAAACAAACGTACACCCATCTACTGTCGCTATGTATCTACTGTTTACTAAAATTGGCATGGTACTATTATGTTGTCTCATGTAAAAATAATCTACATTGCTAGCACGTCTGCTTATCTTAATGGATGTATGAGCACCTAAATTAAATTTGTCCATTAAATCACTAATAAAAAGAAATACTTCTGCTATTAAGCTTTACCCCTATTAAGTTTTGCTGGGCTGCTGTACTCTTCATTACTGTTGTCTCTCAAAATATCACCTTCACTTCAGCTGTAAATAGCCCAGGAAAACAGTTCAAACCTTAAAGGGAAACTTCCAAAGAAAAAATTTTTTTCCCCCTCATAGCTGAGACCTTTCCCAAGGGAACAGGCCACTTTTGGAGGTGTTAGCACTTCTTGTTTGTAGCAACGGGAAAAAAGTATATAGAAATAATGGGTTGGCTGAGTATATTATGAAAGGATTGCTCCTATTAGGGGATTCAGGGCAAATAGCAGTTGAGATACAACAAAGTTACAGTGGAAAGCTTGGAGAATTTGTACTAGTTTCAATATCTTTGCTTCCATCTTCTAAATTGCCAATTGTCAAATGTCATTGCTGGTCAGGCTGTTAGCTACTTATTTGATTACAGTGTAGCTCCCTTTCTGGAGCATAAGCGTGTCCATGTGTAAAATCAAAAATGTGCTTGTGCAGGTGCAAAAGCTCAGGAAAGCATGAAGATGATAATTAAAGATATTTCGGTGCCTTTTTAATACATGGATAATTCTACAACAAAATCCAGAAATACTAAGCTGTTTGCTTCTATTTGTCCTTAAAGAGTTTGTGGCTGAACGTACTTCAGTAGTTGCCAAGAGTTCTTGCACAGTTTTAATACTAATTTATGATGAAGCATACCAAATGAACCACAAGTTATTTAAGAAAATGAAATAAGGAAACTTTTGAGGTTTTAGCAGGAAAACAGACTGGAGTGAGAGTAGTCTGATTTAAATGAATAGATGGCTTCAATGAAAATGAAAGAGAAGAAAACTCCCTCCTGGGGTTCATTATGCCTCTTGAGCTGTTGGTAGTAAAGTTAATTTTTAAATGCTTTGAGGTGATTAAGAACTCAGGCATCACTCTAAATGTAAATAAGTCTTGTTTCATTTCCTTGCAGTTAACTGATTGCAGCAGTCACCAGCTACTTAGCTTGCTGATGTATTTGAGATCTGTAGTCTAGTTCATAATTAACCCTCTTCATATGAAGTGAAAATGCTAGCAAGCCTGTGTTTGAATGTGTATAACCAGAATGTGACATACTTACTCACTGGAGAAAATGAATGTTTATATTTGTAAATAATGAGGGCACCATTTGAAGTAAAATTATCACAGAATGAAAATCAACACATAAATGAAAAGTTTGCTTCCACTGACAATGAATGCAACTTGAAAACACAACCAAATTAGATGCAGTTTAGAAATTTCAGCTCAATTTATAGTAAAATTTGGCAAATCATTAGAGCTGGACCTCTTCCTCCCCACCAGGTCTAGTCCACATAAAATTTCAACAATCTGTATGTGAACCTCACACAAAAAGTACAAATCTCAGATTGTAATCCATTCTTGTAATGCATATATACAAGCAATTAAGACTTAACAGCAATAAACTTATTCAACACAGTGACTGGGACCCATGAAATCTGTATTCTCATGCCAAATCTGTCTTGAGATTGTTTCATGGCTAGGCAAATGTTTCAAAAGTGACTAATGCTGTGCACGGGTTTCTAATTACCCAACCTAGGACACGCTAAACTGTAAACAATCAAAATGTCTCCACTGAATACTGAAACATTGAGGCAACCCACATTCACGTCTGAAAATCTGCCTTAAAGACCCCACACTTACCAAAGGACAACTACCTCTCGCTCTCTTAGAAGACTGAGGGTAAATTCATTTGCAGTTCGGAAATATTTCAGTAATCCATTTTTAGTAGAGATTCTTCATATCTTTCCTCTCCTTGATCATTTTTGTGATATAAAGTAGGAAAAGAATGGCAATAAGAGCAGAATTCAGGACTTCTACACTCCCAGATTTACAAATTAAATGAAATGACAGTTCAGCAGCACTTTTATTTCCTCATACAAGTCGGTCTGTCAGGGATTCTCCACATCCCACCTCGTAGATGGAGACTGTCATTTGGTCCAAAGATCAACTTTTCTTATTTCAGACCAAGAATGGTTGGTATCAAAACCAAGAAGCTCCCAAGGGTGATATGCTGAAGGATAACCCTCCCTTCTAAAAATCCCAAAGGCACCTGGATACATCCCCCAGTGTTTGTAGTCCTGATACATCTGGTGGAGAAGATGCAGTTTCTTAAGAAGTTAGGATTAAACCATTGAGAGATTTCTGAAACTACACTTATGTTTCCAGCTCCCCTAAGAAAACAACAGGCAGCTAATGCCACAGACAGATAATCTGTGCATCCTGCACTCCTGTAACTTGCCCTAGCTAATAGGAATCTGCATTACATATCAATTATTTCAAGGTGATTGAAGGTGAGATCACATATATACTTCACTACAAGGGTAGTATGTTCAATTTGTATATTAGGAAAAAATTCTCTTCACTGACATGGTGGTCAAGCACTGGAACAAGCCCCCAAGGGAAGTGGTTGTGGCCTCAAGCCCATTGGTGTTCAAGAAGCGTTTGGACAATACTCTTAGCTGTATGGTTTAACTTTTAACTTGCCCTGTGTGGAGTCAGAAGTTGAACTCGATGATCCTCATAGTCCCTTACAACTCAGGGTATTTATTCTATGATTCTAAAAAAGAGGAAAGATATAGGCATTCTTAACAATACAGGTATACAAGACAAAAGAAGAAATATCCTCATTGTTATAGTATTAGTTCAGAACCCAGGAACCTTGGGTTCAGCTCCCAGACTCAAACTCATAGTGAAAAATTTTTCTCACCTGGTGTCAAATTTCTTTATGACCCACAAAGGCATCTGACATTTGTCAAAAACATTGAAAATGTTTCTAGGCAAAGGTCATCCTGCAGGGAAGACCATTTTCATGTAAAGTCAGTCACTTCAAACCATATTTAAACTTACTTTTTTCTTTTTTTACTTCATTTCCTTTTATTCCATTGAAAAACAGAGGGATTGCAGGAGGAAAGTGTACACAAAATAGACATGAAGTTTTCATGGGCTCCCTCTAAACCAAAAAGCAAAAAAATCTCACAGCTGTTTCTGCCTTGCAGAGAAAGAGAGATTATGCATCTAACCACAGAAGATCTAGAAGGCACAAAGTAAGATGCCAGTGAACTAGCAAAAAACATAATTTCCAAACAAATAACAAAACACTAAAGTCATTATAAATAAACTGTACGAAAATGCAGTTGTTCTTTTCCCAGCACCACTGTTTAACCCCAAGTGCCTGAAATGGAAGAAAGAGATATATATCCTAAATTTACAAGACAAAGACTTCCTAAAACAGCTGGCAGTTTGAGTTTACTCAGCACTACCCCAGCTAGAATCCTATTTCTGCTCCCAGATCATCACTGATTATTAGTAAATTTGCTAAAATAAAATACACCCCACCCATTTTGGAAACAAGGTCTTTCCAGTGAGTTTTGCTCCCAATTTCCATTCTCACACTGAAAGAAGTTTTAATCAATGTTGTTTTCAGATTATATATTTAATTACATTTTTATCTTACAAATGTCTTGAACACAAATTAACAGCTGGATTGCTAATGCTTTCCTTCCAAAAAAGACAGCATAACACAATCCTTTGGCTAGCGAGTAAGTCTTTCACTACATTTTAACAGGTTAAAAGAAGAGTTTCTCTTCTTCCCTGCTCTTCTCCAAATTTTAAATCAAATTACAGCAAGTATTACTCATGTCTCACTTTCTACACACTTATAGCTGGAAAAAGATAGGGAGGTGAGAGGGGTTGATCTGGTCATTTATTAATGTCAGGGAGCTTCAGGCTAGATCTATTTGGTGGGAGAGAAACATTGTTGTTGCTCTCAGTAAATTGAGGCCGATCCCCTCAGTCTTGCAAACAAAAATTCTCCAGTTGTTCACATTTGCTAAATAAAGGTTCTCTGGTCAGCTGCCTGCTGACAGCCACTGAAAGACAGCAAGAAACATTGTAGGTCTCTCAGGCACCCACAGGGAAAGCAATGTTGCCCCATAAGAAGGTTCACAGAATTTCCAAGTAGCAAAAAAAAGGCACAGAGAAATCACTAAAAAGCACATATTGAAACAGGTGTCTGATTGTACAGTTATATACATACTATTTATAAGGAAGAGTTGTCTGTAGCATCTCTAGTAGGCAAGGACTTTTTTTGTTTGTTTCTTTTCTTTTTTTTTCCCCCATATTCTAAATATGGCTGACTTCAGGATTTATGTTAAAAATTATGTCGATAAATATGTCAACTTTCAAATCAACTTTGAAAGTTAGGCTTGAATATTCCTGTACATGGATGTGTGCATTCAATGATTGTGAAGATGCAAATTAATCCATGATTATAACTAGAAATTAGTCTTTGAAAATAACTTTCAAAGCAAGGTAATACCTGCCAGACAGCACATTTCAATATTCATTTTTGCAAGCAGAGCAGCTACCTACTTCTATGTGTGAAACTCAGGCCCTCTGCACAGTACTTTAACCATCACTTAAGAATGCTACATCAATGTTCTAATTTGAATCACAATCACGTTATTAGCAGTTGGAAGCTCTCTCGAAGGCCACAGCCACAACAAGCCCATAACATTACCAATTAATAAATGTAGATTTAGAAAGGTAATTTGTTATATCCTGCTTCCCAGGGATCTGATAAAAACCCCCAGCAACTGTGCACCCCATGAGAAGATATGCAGGCAAAGAGCAGGTTATTCTCTTCCTTTGGTTCTTAATCTTTCATCATGCTTCTCTTTTGTGTGCTAAAGGAGGACAGATTCTTTGCATGAAAGTTCCCCACACCTCACCTCTCCTGCATCTACCATGACACCCATCCCCACAGAGTACAGGTTCACCTTCACTGGTCTTCTTCCCTCTGGGGCTGCTCACTCACAGGTATAAAGGGAAGCTAAAAGTTTTCTCATCTCACAGACCGACCATGGCAAAAGTAACAGAAATCCTGGCAGCCCTCTCTCCCCACCCTGATCGTCAGTCAAAAGCAGAAACAGTCAGGGAGCCACTCAGCACGTGGATGGACACAAGAAGAGTGGGGTCCTCTCCATGCGGTGGGGCTACAGTCCTGCCTCTAAGGGCACTGCCTGGCCCTTAGAGCTGAACATCCAGCAGGACACGACTCCCCACCTCCCAACTACAAGCAGGGGACTTTCCGCTCACTACTCACTAAAAGCAAACGGCCAACCCAAAATCAATACATTTATTTTAAGTCTTTAGATTTCTCAAATAAACTCACTGTCTTTCATAGAGGTGAAAAAGAGGTCTAACCAGTTTTGAATGTTTGCAAATGGCAGCCAGTATGAAGTATATAAAGCCACAGTAAGTGTTGGCACCTTGGTGTAGCTGAATGAGAGGATCTTTCACAATGCTTAGGCATGGATTACAATTTTCTTCATTCTACCACTTCATTAACACAACCTTTCCCATGCCTTACCTGACTGGGATAATAACAACAAGAACTTCTTCAGAGGAGTACTGTGGAAATGAATATTGAAATCTGCAGAAAATAATATTTAAATGTATACAGCATCAAAACCAGTAATGTCCCATTAGCAGGACAGAAGCACAGTCTTGATTTGAGATGGCTTGAAACTCTGGAGGAGGCTCAGCCTCAGCAACCCTGAAGTGCAGAGCGTCAGTGGGTGTTCAGCATCTCTCAGAGAGTGAGCAGGACTGAGGAGGCCCAGCCCACACTGACAGTCCAAGTGAAGACTTTCACATCTTATTCACAAAGTTTTTCAAACCCTGACCCTAGCAGAGCTTCTAGGAGACTCCTTAGTTTTCATACTTCTCAAATTCAATTTAATTTAGTTGCTCCTCTCTCTCAAATCAAGTCAGAGACTTAGAGGGATTTGAGGAGAAATACAATCTTCTCTTATTAAAAGCAGGGTTTTATCACAGATCTTCATGATTTGTATTGTCCTGGCAATAGGAGAGATCACGTAACTGGGGGTGTTTATTTTCTATGAGGCAATTAAGGTTGAGAGATATGATTGTAATTCTATGTGCTTACTTGCAAAACTATGTACTCACTTACACCTGGGCTGGGCCTGGTCACTCTGGCACCAGTTGCCAAATTTATTCGTGTGTGCACATATCAAGGGCTTTGTGAGGTCAAAGAGAGATCAGTCAATTGAGACTTGAAAAACCTTGTCAACATAAACAAAATTCTTATCAATTTGAAAGGAGTATTGATTTTTATATCACATTTCTCTTTGCACAGCAAATCTAATAAGATGTAGCACAGAAAACTCATTTGAACTACTCTTCTCTGCAATTTAGAAAGATTCCCTCTTTTAAGTTTTTTTCTCATTCTAAATAATTATTCACCTGAATTCATATCCTTTTTTATCCTTGATCATTTTGGTCCCCCAGTTCTGAACACTCAAATAATTCCAGATTGGGTTGTAAATTATTCTTACCCAAGCTTACCAAGCAAACTTTCTTTCCACAGGTTTCACTTCTAGACACTAGAAAAATAGTACAGTCTGTTTTACTACCTCCTGAGTAAAAAAAACACCAAAGTTTACAGGACAGAGAGAAAGTTGCCTGCACAAGGCTATGACTGGCCAAGGACAGCCACAACTGCTGATTAAAAAAATGCAGTTTTCTGTTGTGACTGAGGACACGTCCTTCTGGTAAAATAAGATGTCAAATAGCATTTACCACAGGCCAAAAAAACTGGTTCCTAACCTTCTCTGACACTAGAAAGAGCAGAGGATGCCCAAGTTAGTCATATGATATACATAGGTACTTAGTTAATCATCAGGCAAAACCAGCCTCCTCAGGTAATCACCCAAGAACTGCTAATTATGAAAAGAATAGATTATGCTGCAAAAACCATATTTTTTAAACTTCATTCCTGGGCAAAGTGATTTTTTCTCTTTTCTTATCCCTCAAGAAAGACTGAATGAAACAAACGTCAGTATTTTCTTCCACCAGCTACATCTAACCTCTCACACCTGTTCAGATTCATTAACCCTTGAATTCAATTAACCTTGAACCCTTAAAAAACCTGCAGGATGATACCTCTCTTAATTAACCTTCCTGCTTGTAACCAAAATCATAAAACTAGGAAGAATTTGGTATGAAAGTTGGTTCTTAATCACTTTCACTTATACATCCTAAAAATTTGATATAGATTGATCCTTTTTTTTTCCCAGTCAGTGGCCAGTTCCTGCTTACTTGAGTTCTCCCGTTCTCAATAACTTGCCCCTGAAGACCAGCCAGATGAAGCCAATCCCACCAGAGAAGACTCTGGTGACAACAAGAAACAAAGCATCCTGAAACATTTTTAGCCTTAGTGCATTCTTCTTAGGACAGAGGACCTGCTGAATGAGTATACCCTGAGTTCATCAGTGCCATTAAGCTCCCATTTAACATCAACTTCAAGGTAAGAAGAGTACTGAACCTTGAGCAATCAAAAGTTGTACTCAAGCTTATGTTCCAGTATTGTCCTGCAGCATCAGAAATGTCCACAGAATCTAAAAATCTTGCGCTGCATCTTGCATTGTATAACAAGAAATACTAAACATCAGACTTCTTTGCCAGATTCTTCAATAGCATCCCAGGGAATAGTGAATACAGATAAAAACATTAAATGTCATATTTGCGGTAACTTAAGGCTGATATCTAGAAGATTGATTAAAACTTATGGATAAAGATTATGGACAAAACTGTGACTCACCTGGCACACTGAGACTTGAACCTTACAGGTAAGGGCTTACAGGAGGATTAACACAAGACTACAAGATGAAACTATCACAAGTCTGACTGCCTCCTGCTACCTTATCTTTTCACACACTTAGTTAGCAACATATGTGTATATGTATAGGGATGCCCATATACTTCCCATTTGGAAAAAATGAATCCAGATGCAGCAGATGTTAGTTAATGTGGCTCTGGAAGGCAGGATGCTAAGTGGTATAAGAACCCATAGGATGCAAACACTAAATGGAAATGAGATTAGCAGGGTCTGTCTCTAGAGACAAAGTGATTATTCAGTCAAAATGATTATTCAAAAAGAGCAGTCTCTGACAAGGGAAAAAAAGATGGAATGAGGGTCATAGGGAGACAGTGTGCATTGTTCAAATATTGATAAATGAGCAGCATGGAAGGGGGTAGAGTCTAAAGTACCAGTCACAGCAACTGGAATTACCTATTTACTAGATGCTTAGAATTACTGAGATTAAAATCTACTGGGAATTGAGAGGGCATAAGAATGCAGAAAGACAATCAGACCCATGTAGAAAACTGGTTCAAATTAAGGTTTAACAGACTGAGGGGCAGGCTTTAAAATGAAAGGGGATTACATAAGAAATGCTGTTCACTTCTTAAAATTACAAAGCGGGGGGGGGGCATTCCTATTACAATTCTTAAGTTTTCCAGCACACTGTTATCTACAGCTTCTGGTGTGTAATTACGTGTTTCACAAAGTGGCCCAGTTACAGGAAGCCATGACTAAATGTTGCTACTAAATTAGCCTCTTGTGTATTAGTCACTCTGCTCATACAGGAAAACTGTAGCTTGAGCCTTCTCTCATGTTTACATCCATTTTGAATTGATGAAAATCTAGTATCTCTCTGCATCTACATAGGATCTACCTTTGCAAATGAGAGAGATTCCAATCTGTTGTTTCAATTAACCTTTCAAAATATGTGTTTTCCTCCAAATATTAGTGATATGCAGCAGGAAAAAAAATTTACTGATGTTTAAAATGCTGTATTTCAAAAGAATGGTAGATAACTAACGTAAGCATAAGAACAAACTTTGCCTATTTGCCATTATGCCTTAAATAAATGCAGGTGTATGAGGGAACTTTCATGTATATTACAGGTGTGCATTGAACAAATAATAAAACTTTTCTTATGACCACAGAGAAGAAAGAAAAAAAATAAATAAATAAAAGTCAATAAAATATTTTGCATCCTTCCCCAGCCCAATCCAATCCAATCCCATCCCAATAAGGAGAGTAAGACGGGAGGAAAAGAGAACCTTATCCAAACAGATCACAGAATCATAAAACCATTTAGGTTAGAAAAGACTTTTAAGGGCATGGAGTCCAACCATTAACCTAACATTTCCAAGTTACCACTAACCATATCCCTAAGCACCACATACATCTACAGGATTCTTAAATGACTCCAGGGATGGCAATTTCACCACTTCCCTGAGCAGCCTGTTAACAATGTTTGACAACTCTTTCAGTGAAGAAATGTTTCCTAATATCCAGTCTGAACCTCCCCTGTCACAACTTGAGGCCATTTCCTCTTGTTCTATCACTTGCTACTTGTGAGAAGAGACCGACCCCTGCCTCGCTCCAACCTCCTTTCAGGCCTTTGTAAAGAACGATAAGATCTCCCCTCAGCCTCCTTTTCTCCAGGACAAACAAACTCAATTCCCTCAGGTGCTCATTATAAGACTTATTTTACAGACCCCTCACCAGCTTTGTTGCCCTTCTCTGGA
This sequence comes from Scolopax mira, assembly GCA_004320125.1. Taxonomy (NCBI): domain Eukaryota; kingdom Metazoa; phylum Chordata; class Aves; order Charadriiformes; family Scolopacidae; genus Scolopax; species Scolopax mira. Next base: position 261,369 of record BJBW01005067.1, read on the forward strand.
CCCCCCCAACACCTCGATACCTTTCTCATAGTGAGGGGCTCAAAACTGAACACACCACCACCAAGTACAGTAGGACGATTACTTCTCTAGTCCTGCTGGCCACACTGTTCCTGATACCGGTCAGGATGCTGTTGGCCTTCTTGGCCACCTGGGCACACTGCTGGTTCATATTCACCCAGCTGTCAACCAACACCCTCAGGTCCTTTTCTGCCAGGCAACTCTACAGCCACTCTTCCCCAAGTCTGTAGCATTCATGTGGTACTTGTGATCTAAGTGCAGGACCCAGCACTTGGCCTTGTTGAACCTCATACCATTGGCCTCAGCTCATTGATCCAACATGTCCAGATCCCTCTGTAGAGCCTTCCTACCCTCAAGCAGATCAAGACTCCTGCTCAACTTGGTGTCATCTGCAAACTTACCAAGGGTGCACTCAATCACCTCATCCAGTTCGTTGATTAAGATATTGAACAGAACTGGCCCCAATACTGAACCCAGGGAACACCACATGTGACCAGCTGCCAGCTGGATTTAATTCCATTCACCACCACTCTTTGGGCTTGGCCACCAGCCAGTTTTTTACCCAGCGAAGAGTAAAGCCATCCAAGCCGTGTTGAGACAGTTTCTCCACAAGAATGCTACGAGAAACAGTGTCAAAAGCTTTACTAAAGTCCAGCTAAAAAACATCCACGGCCTTTTCCTTAGGGTCACAAAGTAGGTCACCCTGTCATAGAAGGAAATCAGGTTAGTCAAGCACCAGGACACATACTTTTTTTTAATATGGTTGACTCTTACTATAGAATTGCCATAACACTTGTCAACTGCCTATATACTATCCATATAAAGTTCCCCTTTATAGCCACATCATAAATTTTATTTGGAGGAATTTTGATGACCTGGCCTTTGTAAGAGAACTTTCCTTCTTGCATAGGTGTAAATAGACACGAATGGTTCATATAGGAGAAGAAAGAGACAGTTGTGTTATTTTCTATCTCCACAGCACAGTCGGGTCTTTACCACTTTGCAAAACGTCAGCAAGCTGCATGAGATATCTCTTTCCTCCTCACAGTAAAATGATAGCAGATTTGTGCCACCAGATTACATCTTTCCATTGGAGTAAACATTGAAAGTTTTACTCAGCTACTATCTTTCACATATTCAAGATATTAAATAGTAAAGCTGACTGGAAAAAAAATGCCATAAGACTTTTTTAATGACAGCAGGGTAGACTGAACTGTCATTTTGACACTGTAGTATTAAGATATTTTAAAAACTGCTTGCCTTAATCAGCTGTGTCAGTGAAGAAGGAAAGGACACAAAAGATTACTAACTAAAATCACCTGCAAAGGGTTTATATTCACACCTGATACTGTTCCCAAACAGTAACACCCCTTAGTGTTATTCACAATATAACTCTGGGCTCCTTCTCTTTCCAAAGGAAGACAATGGTTTTTCAGCACTCCTCCTCTTCTAAAATCACTGTGATTTCCCTTTATCTTATTTCAGAATAAATTAATTTATGTAATATATTGTGCTGTGATTTCAGATTAAAGAAGCATCCAAAAAAACTATAGCTTAAACAGAAAGATAAGTAGGACTAGAAAAATAATTAATTTCTTCCTAAATGCTGTCTCTTCCTTTCTAGGACAGTGATTCTATCTGAGGAAAAAAGCTACCTATTTAAATTTAAACTAATATAGGAAAGGGAGAGCAGGCCTTCTGTGCATATAAGTTGACTAGTTGAGTGAGAAATGCTTCAAAGACCTTGAGTGCAAGTTTTTGTTTATTGAGAATAAGCAATCAGTCAGAGCACACAACAAGACTTTGTTCAAAAAATGGATAATGACGAGTGCCTCAGTCACACAGCTCAGATTGGGCAAGTAAGCCTGACATTAACAGCAAAAAAGGAAAGGTTAACAGCATAAAAATCACAGAATAAGAGTGTTCAGGGAGGTCTCAAGCACAGGAATATTAACATACATTCAAAAGGACAGAGGGCTTCCTTAGATTTCTCTTAAACAAAATGTTTATTATTTAAAGCTATCAAAACTCGTCTTGGAAACTAGATTAAATAAAACTCTCAGGTCTGAAATCCCTATGACTTAAGGCCCATTTCTGTTAAATTAATTTTCATGAGATTAATAGTATCAAGATTATTTTTTCTTCCTGTATGTATTTGTATATGTTTTCCAGATTTCATTTACAGCAATCGCCCTGTTTATAAGCTTCACTGAAAGCAGGCCAAATGTGAAAAGCACAGAAGAGAAACAGCCCACGTAATTAAGAAAAAAAATAATGGAAAATCTTGTGCAAAGCAAGGACTAATTATTCTCTAAAATGTATCTCTTTCTATTCCTCTTTCCAGTTTCTCAAATGTGTCTTTCCATATTTCAAAGGAAATTATAAGAACTCCCAAATTTTGCATCCAGTAGATCCTGACAATCTTCTGATTACCTGATGATGGATGAACTTGCACTATTTACATAAGAATGAGGAGGGATGTCTGGTAAGAGAAGAGACACCAGATATGCAGAATGATTTCACATCCTCACGTTAATGAACAGTAACAAGATGAGAATATCATTTGCTTTATCAGCCTGCAAAGTATATTTGAAAACAGAACTTGGTTCAACATAAAATTTATGGTTCTGCTTTACTTACTGCTAACTGCAAATCCTAACACATGTAGTCTTCATTCTCCCACATTTTCTGGGAAGGCAGTTCAGATTAGCAAACCTTTTTATGTGAGTTTACAAGACCATAACACCATGTCAGCTGTGGTGTAAAACATCAATTGATAACCCAGGCTGTTACTGCTTACCATTTCTGCATTGCAACAGCCCATTCCTCAAACCTTTAGCAGGTCACCTAAATTGATTTTCCTTGAGCTCTTACAGATCTTTTCTGTTCAAAACATCTCTGTTATGTGGCTGCTGAAATGTATGCATTTGCCTTATTCATATAAAAAAGAGTCAACCAAGAACTTAAGTTGTTGACAATGGAATTTTTTCGAAGAGAATCTTTCACTTTTGATAAACTGAGCATTCCTGCAGCTACCCAAACAGAGGGCATTACATCTCCATAAATAAGTATCAGTCTTATCTCATGTATTTCCACAAGCACAGGAGAGACAAATGCTGGAAATGGAAGTCTAAGGTATATTTCACAGTGGACAGAAGCAGGATGCACTTCCCTCTCCCGTGCCACACTTAGACAAGGGCCCTCCAAGCCCTCAGCCTGTGCTGTGGCTATGAAACATTCATTTTTCACAGGTAGAAAGAAACTAAATTACACACTGACCAATGTATTCAACTGCTCCTTTTGCCCAACAGGGAAAACACTGTGCTGAATTTTAAATGAAGTGAATTTGGTAGGCTTTCAGAGTATGAACTGTTTGATGCCCTCCGCACCCAGGGGGCCATAGTAAGGCAACAGGTTTTTGGCTGTTTAAGATTTCAGAGGGTAAGGACAAAAGCAATGAAAACTGTCTTTGTGCTTTGCTAATTTTCCTCCATTTGGAAAAAAACAAATGCACACATAAGGAAGTTACTTCTTATGATAAAGTCTAGGAAATTTCTTGTTAAATGTATGATGATCTTTACTTATTTTGAAGCATTTTGTAGATTGAAAGACAGAAATACACACACAAAAGGTTCTTATTCACTCAAGCACTAAGGATACACATCTATTCCTAAGATAACTTTTTTTTAGGAGACTTTTTTATTCTAAACTTTTTATTATTATTAGTCTAAGTTATTAGACTAATTTTCATGAGATTAATCTGATCCATTATCAACCCTCCAGGAATTTTGCACAATGATAAAGGAAAACTATGGCTAAAATATTTTCAATTTCAGCCCTCTTTTCTTCTAGCTGTTTATAGGGTTTCCTCACAGGATTAGCATGACACACTCTAGCTGGCACTCGTGTTGTGGGTGACCTACAACATGATAGGTGAAAATTTGACTAGTCTCAAAGGGTAGCGGCCAACAGTTCTAGGTCCTAGTGGGGGCTAGTTAAGGGTAGTGTTCCTGACACCATTTAATATCTTCATCAGTGAGCAGGGATGAGGGAATGGGCAGGCTTGTGGCTGATGCCCAGCTGAGGGGAAGAGTTTCTACCTGGGAGAGCAGCATTGCTATGCAGGGAGACTCGAACAAGCCAGAGGGATGGACAGACAGGGAACACACAATGTTCAGCAAAGACAAATGCTAAGTTCTGCCCTGGGGATGCAAATGCTCCTTGCAGCAGTACAAGCTGGGGACAGACTGCCTGGCTTGTAGCTCTGCAAGAGGAGCCTGGACAAGGAGTGCAGGATAATGGCATACAGTGCCATTGGCATACATCATGGCATACATCAGCAGAACAGCACAGCCAGAAAGATAAGGGGAATACTGCTCCTGTTCATCACTTGTGAGGCTGCATCTGCATCCAGTTTGGGAATTTGAGATATATTTGCAAACTGGAAAGAGCCCTGAGAAAGGCCATTTAGCTGGCTGCAGGAGCAGAGGAAATTAAAGGAGAGGCCAGTGGAACATGTTTGTTCATCCTGGAGAAGAGTATGGTAGAACCTTATTGCAGCCTTCAGCTACAGAAAGAGTTTTCTTGCAGGTGGAGACAAACTCTTCTCTGAGGTGCTCAGCAAGAGGCAACAGCCACAACAAGCTGAAGCAAGACAAACTCTAATTGGTCTCAATAGGAAAAAATTTCAGAGTAAGAATGATTCAGCATTGGATGGAATCTCTGTTTTGGGATATTTTCAAAATGTGACTGAAAAAGGTCCTGAGTAACCTGATTTAAATCTGAAGTTTTTCTCACCTTGAATTGGACTACATAACCTCTGGAGGCTTCCTCCAACTTGTCTCTTTGATCCAAACTCATCCTTACAGGCACAGCAAACTTAGAAGGACAGAGATGGACTATGATCCCTCTGTCAAGTGAAATGAAAGCACAAGAGCTGGTTGCCTTCAAGAGATCTGGTGCAGCAGTGGCATGCAGCAAAATTTTGAAGGATCAACTGGGCTGGTCCATTTCCATTCATCCACTCTCTGTTGCTGCATTTGAAAAGCACTGACATTGTTAGAGTTTGTGTAGAGCCCAGAAGTCTATTACACACAGAGGAGGAGAGCCAGAACACCAAAGTAGTTTGCCCAGGAGACCTGCATTCTTGTATCCTGACCTATTGTCACAAGCTTCGTTCAATAAACTCACTGAATCTCTTCGGGAAGCCACAATGAGACAATCTTCACATTTACAAAGAGCACAGCCCAGTGAGGTCTAAGTCTTTGGACAGCTTTATAAGATAAACATTTATTAATTTGAGTTACCATAATAGCGTGAGTGTTTACTGTCTGTGAGAATTGCTTCCTTTTGGTCTCCTCCCTGCAATTTTCTACAGCTGGAAGTTGTTCCTTCCTTCACATTGCCTGACTGCCCTCTGAACTCGCCCTCACCTCTCTCCATCCTTCCTGTGCAACTGCCATCAGACTCTAATCTCAGTTCACTTTTCCACTCTGCTACTACTTCATCCACTCCCTCCTCAGCACAGCCAGCCTGGGAGAATACTCACATCCCGTTTATATGGATTTCACATGTTGACTGTCATTCCTATCATTCCTGTTACCACCTTCTTCATTGTTTTGCTTTGTCTGTTTGGATGTTGTGTCAGGCCAGGTGCATGGATACTCTTGGGAATGGGTGTGGTGAATAAAATTCATAGCTTATGGTAACGAGAACTTCATAACGGCACTCTGAATATCTGGGGTTAGGTGAGTGCAAACCCTGCAGGAATTCACAGGATGAGGCAAAAATCCAGGAAGGAGTAAAAGCAGGGAGATATATTTGTGTTTCCAAACAAGTCATCCTTTGAGTATGACCCCCTGCAGCCCCTCGTCTGGTACATGGCAGCACCAAACAGCAATGGTGCATGTTGGCTTGCAGAGGAATGAAGAAAACACTCCCTTCTGCAAGGTGCAATAGGACAGACACTGACATATGAGGGGTTTCTCCTCTTTTCCATATCGTATGCTACTCTAATCAAACGTTACTATCTTTGAGGATTTTGTTATTTTATTTAAAAAAAATAAACTATAATCAATTACTCAACACCAAATTTGTGGAATTGCCTCTTCATTAGTCAAAAGATAAATCAAGTAGTTCTGTGAGTACCAATTAATACAGCCTGGTGTATTAGATCACCACAGCTGTGCCTGACATTGCTTGTTGGGGTATGCATGACTTGCAGCTGAAGCTTTCTGTACAATGGAGACATTCAGAAATTTTCTCTTTTTCGGTTTTCCTAGTGTTCCATGAGTGAGGTTATCTTGCAACATGCCAAGGAACAACTACAGTCTGTCCCTTTCCTCTACCTACCCACTTAGTTGCACAAAACTAGTAGAAAATTATTTGGTTTTGACAATTTTACATCTGGCCAAATCCAGGTGAGATCAGCTACCTCTTCAGACACCACTGTAGGAGCCCTATGCATAATACCTGTGGTGTAAATACACACAGAGGATGAATACATAATCCTCATCTTCTTGGGAAACCTGACTAAACAAATGAAAGCAAAGAGGTGGAGCAGAGAGGTATATTTAGTATTCAAACAGTTTTTCTGTTTGGGTTTTTTTAAATGAACATATAGGCTTGTGACACTTCATTCTATTTGCTTTTGGCCAGCAGGACATTTTCAATACCCATACCTTTACTTATTTTTTCCTACCATTCTACAGCATGTGTAGGTAGGAACCAAAGCTCATGCATTTCCCATTTCAGCTCCAGGTTTCCAGTAAAGATGGAAATGTATAAATACAATAATCTAAACTGCTTTATGCGGCCCATTAATGTAATCAATCATAATTTTTCAGTCCTACCTACTTGCTATAATTACAGCAACTTTTAAACCATAAACCTCTAGAAACATCCATCTTGTAGTTTTTGAAATAAATACAACAGGTCGTTAATAAACTCCAGGAAAAAAATCATGCTCCTAACTCTTACACACGTTCAGAGTTGTATTTTTTGGTTATATATACTAGACAGCAATCTTTGTTTGGAAGGCAACACACACTTCCCTAGTGAACTGCAGGATACACATAAATAATCAGGGCTGGAAAAAGGTCATCACGCGGCTAGAACCGGGGTTAGCAACAGCACTGTGCAAAACAATTGTTCAGAAAGCCTTAAGCAAAGCAAGTCAAATCAAGATACATGTGACATGACTGACTATGCTGAAAGTTGAAAAGACCTAATCTTAGTCATGAGCCAACCTTGAACTGTATCGTTCAACAAATTTTATTACAGATTGACAAGTAGTGAGGGAAGTTACACAGTTAAGCTATAGCTCAAGGAAGTAAGAGTGCAAAACCAAGATGACTAGCATTTAATAAGGTCCAAGAACCACCAGCTGAGCTATCAAGAATCACTAATTAAGAGCTTGGTCCCAATGTCTCCTTATTGCTGCAGCAGAAAACATATTAATTGTTTTTAGGGATTTGAAATTAGGGATTCCTGAAAATGTTTCCCTTTTAACTTTTGCAACATAAAATTTAGTTAACAGCAAAAAAATAACATATTGATAAACTGTGTCTGCTTCCTATCAGAAAGAAGAAAAGATTTCATCAAGAGCTACTGGTCTGAAAGATCATTTTTTTTAATCTGAAAATTGAGTTATTTTCATTCCAATGCACTTGGGCATTGTCTTGTGGTCATGTTATGATCTCGTTTGCTTCATTGGGCCAGAATCCCTAGACAGATTTACCTGATGCCTAGGGACCCCCATTCTGTAAGAAGGACAGTCTCTACCCAAAAATGGGAATTGTCTCACGGAAGACACAGGTATTTCCACAAAGAATGAACCCACAGCAGCCCACAAATTGAGCACTGAGTATCTAGCATGCTAAGACTTGCTGCTTGTCAGGAGGAAAGGTGGCAGAAGAGAAAGCAGTGTTATACACTTTGCAACTGAAATTTTGTATGCTTTAAACACAGCTTCATAACACTAATTAGGAAGCTAAACCCTGTGATTTCCTGATAGGTTCCTAAATATCTTAGAAAATCCCTCAGGGAGCACTGTAAAATGCAAGAACTCTACAACTGGACTGTAACTAAGCAGACTGAATTTTGAATCTCACTCCAATCTGTCCACAAAGTCTGCTTCCTATGAAATTTCTTCTATACGTTCCATATCAAGGAAACATATTTGCTTGTTTGTTTTTCTTTTCTCTCAAAAGTTTTCCCTGAACCAGATAAGGCATCTTGCTTTGAATTCTGAAGGCATTTTAAATTAATACTGCATACTTAATCTTGTCTTAACATGCTTTTTGGTTTGTTGGTTTTTTTTTCTTTCCGTCTGGGAGTTATATTTGATGAGATGCAGCAGTTGTACAATCATACTGATTAACTGATGCTCACTGTTACAGGAATACTATGAAATTTAGCTAATTGAAGTTTGTAAAAAGCTTTCCAGAATCTTAAATTAAAGCTGTTTCAGTTTAAGTGAAAAATAGTTATTAGGTGTAGAAAATGGAAGAACATCTGATGGAATGATGTATAGAAAAACTACAAAACGGAGGATCTATGCAAATCTTTGCCAGATGAGCATCACTTTGTAGCTCCTTTAACATAACTAGAGTGGTTAAATACCACATGCTGGAGCCTGATCTCATTACCTGAACTGCAATGATAGGAGCTGAGTTACACTTGATTTACACCAACATAAACAAGACCAGAACCAAAGCCATGGAATAGTCTCAAGGGTGTGCTTAGAACAAAGGAATGAAGAAAAGGAAATAGCTCCACACTCACTAGACAAATCCACCAGCCCAGGGAGATTCCTGGTTTGAACTACTTGCTATATGACAACTGCCAATCCTCTGGCAAAACTGCTGATTGGTATATACAAATCCTTACAATCACGAAGAATACTTCCCTTCCACAGAGGATTCTCCACAGAGGAGTCAGAGTTTGGGGAGGGGTCAATGTCTATTAATGGTGAGAAAATATGATTTGGTAAAAATGATTTCCCCATCCTCATCAATCCTATTGCCTGAAACAAATCTAATTTTACTGACAAAAGAGGCTTTTTAGTTACCTTAGTCAGTTAGTTAGTTACCTATAAGCTGGTTTTCCTTTTGAGCCAAGTCTGAAGCACACGGTGAAACTTTTCTTGCATCCCCAGCAATGCTTATGGTGAAGCCTCACTTGCAAGCCCACACAGGAGCTGCAGGAGCTCTGCTGGAATTCCACCATAGCTGGACACAAAGAACATGATTGCACTTAAAGGTGCACTTGAAGCTCTTGAATAAAAACTCTGTCTGCACATATCTGATGGAAAAGTCACTCAGAAACAGACGTATGCCTGCAACATACTTTCTAGGGTAACTTCAAAGTATATTCTGTGCTATGCAGGACAGAAGCTATTGAGAAGCTGTGAAGAATAGTAAGCTCAAATGGGGAATGTTTGCAAGGAGGCTGACAGCCCACACAGGTCCAGCCAGTTCCTGGACCGTTGTTTGACACAAATCCTATCTTAGCACTTAGTCTGCAATTTTTAAATGAGTATTCACTTAATTCTTATCACCTGTAGCAACTACCTGCTTCACACTACAACATTGCGTAGAGAGACCGAGTCCTTGTACAGTTATTCTTACCTTACACATTTTGGGGCTGAGACGACATTGCATACTGCAAACATACTCCCAGTGGCTTGTACAGAAAGCACACCAGAAGTCTGGAGCAAAGCCAAGCACTAAAGCCAGATCTGAAAATACCTGCTGAAGTATCCATATTACAAGGCCAGTATTCATCTTCAAAGACTGACATAAATTGAGACTGTATTTCTGATGCCTGACAATTGCTCTATAAGAGGGTATCATACTGCCCTCTGCTATGCATTTGTTCCCTCGTTATCTGTACGTGAGAGAAAAGCATTTACTAATTCTGCCCGTTGCACCTGCAACACTGACTTACATTTCTCTGCCAGCAAAGTAACCAGCCGTGGCAGAATTGTTGAACAACAAGGGTTGCCAGGAGCAGAGATTGGAGGATCAGACTAAGACCAAGGTAGGATTCCCTACTTGCCATACTTTTATTTTCCCTAAGTTAAATGGAAATTGTTTTTGTTTTGTATTGTCTCTCCATTTTTTGGATTTTCTAATGCAGTAATTTAAGCTGTGGCGCATTAGATATTCACCTAAAAAACCCTGAAACAGCGATGGAATAACCAGCACATAAGCAGTCTCGAAACTGAGCAGAATATCTGGAGACAGGAAATCCAAATTATTCCCTTTGGGTTAAAAGTAAGGTTTCCAATTCTTTCAGCACTTGGGTATTCTTGTTTGTTTCTTTTTCCTAAAACTTCCCAGTTTGTCATTAGCCTCACTGAACTGTGAAAACAACTGAACATTCCTGAAATGAACATACAAATGCCAGATATAGGGTCTATTCTCCTGCTTACACGAAGACCATGTTGGTGCTATTTGCCAAGGAATTATCCTAGGAGTTAATATCCAGCTTATCATCAGTCAGAATGTCCCTTGGCTGTCATCCACATGTATTTCTGGGACAGTCTCTCCCCTAGTATCTTTATCATGGAAGAAGGAATAGAAGCCAAAGTTGTCTGTTTCCAAATTTTTGAGATCTGTATGTATTGTTTCTGTTTGTTTCCTGGCATTTTCCCAGTCTTTGAGCTATCTGCAAATTTAATTCATATTTTAATTTTTTCTTTCAGAATATATGTAAAACCATAAACAGAATGGGGCAGAATCAATACCTGCAGGAACCCAAAACAAGCACCTATCACTGGTAATGATTTCTCACTTACAATTATAATTTGAAACACAGTATTCAAGCATAAAAATTTTGTACCTTTCTCCTTTCTTCATTAAAATGCTATTGAGTGCTAAGCAACATTCATTTCAGAAATCTACCAATCAGAATTATAATCCTGTTTTTCAAATAAATTATTTTGAGAGGATTTCCAGGCTTCCAATTGACATTGACTACATTAATTGCATTATTTCCCGTATTTATTTGTTAATTGATGCACTCTAAAAACTTCATCTGCCATTGAATTCAGGCATTAAGTAACACAGAATTTTAAACACAGAGAAATCATACTTAAATATAATTTTAAAATATTTTAAATTTTACAGTCCTTTGAAACTTTCCCTTTAGACTAAGATACATCATCAATAATGACTTAAAAAGCTCTTCAGCGTTTTAAAATCTCAGATATATATAATGAGTTCATAAAATCCAAATTCAGTAACTACTTTCTTTCAACATCTCTGAAATTACTAAGGAAACTGAAAGTATTTTTCATTGTGAGATGATACAAATTCATTACCCTGCATTTTCACCAATATGGACAAATATATTTTTTCTTTCCTGTGCTAATTTTTTGTCAATGATAATTATTCCATCTCACCTAGTAATAGACCAACAATATTTTTTTAGGATTCTTTTTGTTTTATATGTGAAAAACTTTCTTCCAGTCATTAACTGTACTAGCATTGATTTTTCCTTTTCTGATTTTTGTCTCCCTCCTCTATTTTCCATAGCTTTAAACATCTACTTTGTATTCATTGGTATCAGCTGCTTCTTTAGTAAACATTACTGGTTTTAAAGCTGTGTTGCTACTTTCCTGTTCTTCTCTATATGACGTGGGGGTTTTGCTTATTAGTTTTTATGATATAGTCTTCTTTCTAAGCTGTAGAAGTGACTTTCAGGGGATCTCAGTTCTCAAATCCCTCAGTTCTCTTTTTCATTGTCTGATTAGTTCCCCTTCTTACACATGAAGAATACGCATAAGTGCAAGTCACAGCGTATATGTTTCTACTCATTTAACATACATAGAATAAAATTTGACTACTGCTTTTATATTTCTCATACAATAAATGCAGCTGTCTCAATCACATCAGCTTTTAAAAATCACTGATTATGAGATGTCATCATTCCCTCTTTCATTTTTAAAGAAAGGTCTAATATAAGATTTCTCTATTGTGGGTACAATATCTTTTAGGCCAGGAAATGTCAATTTAAATTTTCTTTGACATTTCAAAGAACATCTTACTTCTATATTATGATATTTCCAACACATCACTTACACAAAAATCTGCCAGGATAACACAATGTTTATTCCTTTATAAAAGGTACTATTAGGGACAGTACTTTTGTCTTTTGTTGCTACCACAGTAGATGACAATTAAATTCTTTGTCATGTTTTTATCTTTTAAGTCCCTGATCAGCAAACACCTAAGGTCATTAGTTTCAACTTGACAGTCATTTGGAGACATTTATGCCTTCTTTTCCTTTGACATACAACACTAATCCTTGAGATTTTTTTGCTCAACTCACTCTTCCTTGATTTTAATAATAAGTTTTAAGCCTCTCCATCATGCTTATTTCCACCTCGTGTATAATGAGATGGAAAATATCTGAAGCTTGTTGCTTGTCACTATAGAAAATGGGGCAACATTGCGCAAACACCCCCACCTGTTTGTTCAGTACATTTTTGCTCACCACCTTTTGTGTCCTGCTGTGTATGATGGTACCCACTTCTCTTCCCTGGGGTGATTAACAGATGAATACTTTTATACTGGTTTTCACTTTCTTTGGTGAAAGCAGCCAAGTCCCTTCTTCATAGATCTGGAGAAGTGCTGCCACTCACAGTAAGGTCTCCAAGAACTCTTAACCTTCTCTGATATGCCATACTACCTTACTTATCCTTTCATTCAATTTTCCTGCTTCTTATTTGATAGACCCATATACTGCTCTACTTGAACCAAGGTAAACCAGCAGAAAAGGGACAGATTTATATATTATTCCCTTCTAATTTGCCATACTTTCCACTTTTTGTTCTTTCTTTGCAGAGTTCTGTTTTAGTGAAGCCAATTTTTATCAGCACAAATATTCTGAAAGGTCCAGACATCTTCCTTACATATCTTGTCTACTGTTCACAATCTTTCTTTGCATCTAAGATGCAATATAACGTGTCTCTGATTACACTTGCACAGCTGTAAATTTATTTGTTTAAATGTAGTTATTCCTGTCATTACACAAATGTCAGAGCAATAAGCTCCATAATTTCATACCATAGCAACTCACTTTATCTTAAATAGGGTTTTATTATTATTTTGTAAAAATAAGATGCTCCCACACTGACCTACATAAGAATGTCTTTCCCCTCCCTGCTTAAGACAACTATGAAAATGAAATCATAAATCTCCTATGGAGAAGAGACTTGGACAAATCAATAATTTACATTATGATTTTGAGAGACTTTCACCTTGAGTAAGTGCCAGCCCTATTGTAATTCTGTAGATTTTGTTTGAAAATGTTTTCCACTACTAATCAGGAAAATACTTTTTTTCCTTATTATTTATACAAGGCTCCTTTGATTTCCAGCGCATGACACTTCAGAATGAAAATGGTGTCTGCATTAATTAAAAGCAAAGATGAGGTCTCTTACTTTCCTCCCCCTTCACTTAAAATCCAAGTAAAATGTTGGCAGGCAACACTCAGCATGTACTGCTCTATTTCCAACCATGATCCCCTTTTATAGATTTCTGCCATTTCAGCTGCTCCTGGCTAAAATAACTGGTTGTAACAGTGAGTTGGAAAGAAAAATGAGCAGACATTTAAGAGCAAAATGGGGGATAGGTACACGTGGCAATTAAATAAACCTTCTGCAAATCTCAGCCAGAGAGTCAGTCAGTCAGTCATACAGCTCCCAAACAAGAACCTGGCAGTGCGAGGTTCATGCTGAGGCCTTTGCGTGAGAAAAACTTACAAGTTTATGCCCAATCATCTTTCTTTTGACCTCCAGAGCTTTGTCAAGTGCAGACTGCCATGTCAACAACTCACTTCCCCATTGTTTCAGGAAATCTTCATTATGACTTGTAGTAGCATGTTCAAACCCCTTAGTTGCTTCCTTCCACAGGATCTCTTAGAGATTAGATAAGATTATTAATGGTCACCTATTCTTACCCATTGCACCATCAGTCAAAACCACTCAAAATGAGGTATCATGCTTTGGTATACTCCCATAAAGTACACATACAAGAGCTCCTGGAATGGCATAACCAACAGCAGGGCTGGGACAAGTCTCTTGGTGGAAATTCCACGTTTCCATCTCAGCCACTGTAGGCAGCTGTGACATTTCTGAACCCTACCTAGCTCAGTTGGCAATCAGAAACTTTAAAATCTTCATTGCCTTTGGAAGATTGTCATAACAATTATTCATTTTGATTTCTGAAACTGAAGGGATGATGTGACTATTTTGCAGAATGTAAAAAGAAAAAATGTGCTTTTTCACCTACCTGCTCATTACCATAAAAGTGATTTTTGTGCAGATTCTTTAAGGATGACAGAGATGTGCTTTTATTTGTACAGGGGTGCATGATGAGTATTCATATAGGAAAATACAGGTATATTAGAAATATTCAGAAACCTCAGAGATTGTGGGTTTTAGGTATTTCCTATGAAGTACAACCATTAACTTAAAAAAAAAAACAAACCCAAAACCAAAAAACAACCAAGAAGTAACTCTATCCAGTTCCAGTCAGTCTGGCAAAATGGACAATATCACATAAACTGGGCAAATATCTCAAAACTTCAGCACTGGCAAACATTAAGTTTCAGGATCAATACTCAGTGTAGGATCTGGCAGAAATTACATTTGCATTGTCTTCAGATAATTTTGAATTGACACATTCTTAATAATTCCCAGCCATGTTTGTTTGGAAATGATCAAAACTGGCTTAAAAAATAATCCATTGATGCATTTTCTCCATCGTTTCCAACTAATAATTCAACTCCATAAGTTTCACTGCTTTTTATATAATGTATGCTTTTTTTTTTTTTCACCTGGGTCATTTCTTACTCATATGAAAGTTCTATCTCACTTTTTGCCTTCAACAGTTTGAAAACTTTAGAGAAATCATTAATATTAAGAAGAACGCAAAAGACGATAGTTTTCTCATCTTGTCTTTGTTTCTCTTTTCCTCTGGGCCACATAAGGATGTTCAAGTCAGCAGAGACAGTGTTGCTCTTTAAAAAAACTGCTGATTTAATATTTAGTAGGTGATGGATTCCACCTCAACAATCAGACTCGGGAATAAAAATAGTCTGAATCCCACTCAGTGCCATGCACAAATCCATAGATAGAAACCCAAAGTATTGTACAGCACAATATTTCCTTCTCAGTGAGCCAGAGACAGGCTGCTGTGATTCCCTACATATAAACATATATTCTGAGCTGATGCCTGTCAAACCAGCCCCTGGTTAAGTGGCAAGCATAATATAGCTTCCTTTCCCTAGAGGTAACTGTCCTCATTACCGAAGCGAATGAACCCCTAGGTATATAATAAAATCTTCTTTAAAATATTCATCATATGACAGCTGATATTTCAGCCATGTTTGGCTGGGATGCTACATTTTGGGGAATTTAGGACTCCATAGTCAATTAACTCAACATTTTTCTCACCATCTAATATTTTTTTTGTCATAAATCATTAAACATTTATGTTAGTATGTAACTTGCTACTCTCCTATTCCAGGCTGAGCAAGATGTGCAGATGAGGGTTTCTCTACCACAGCAATGTCCATTGAAACATCTGGACTAGCAAGGCTGAAACTTTCCACTTCCACTCTGCTGGAAAACACCAACTTCTCCAAGGTGAGTCATGTCATCCAGCATAGTTCTTTTCCCTTCACACTTCTCGGAATCAACACTGCAGGCTGTGAAAACCTCCCTTTGCCAGCAGGTCTCAGGAATACAGCAAGCAGGCAGCAGGAAATAAAACAGGGGCCAGAATACTTCATCAGCAATCAGAACAAAGAAGCTATGTAAGGAGAGAAAGAGACAAATAGAGTGGCGGGTTATTCAGCTTAAACATTTCCATCCTCAAATGCCAAATGATCCTTTTCCTTTTGCTTCTCTATTCTTACTTCTTTCTTTAAAAAATACTGCCATTTTCCCTGCCTCCTACTCCTCCCATTTGTTTCCCTGCCGTGCTCTAAATTACAGTCACAAACTTCAATAGGTCCTATTCCACCTGCCCTCCCCACTGCAATCCCCTCCCGGCACAAGTACCTGCTGCCTCTTCAATTTAACCTTTCAGAACCCTTCCCAGCCCTGGTTTCATGCACGGCGCCTAAGGCCAGTACACAAATAATCCCCGCTGGTGTGGAGGGAGGGTGTCACTGACACACAAAAGTTTGCACTGCACTTGCTCACACCCCACAAGCCTTCCTGACACCAACACAGCATTCCAGTGCCCTGGTATTATTTTAAAGTGATTTCCCATGTGATTAGGACTGTCTCTCTGTTCCTACATGCCGCTGACAACACCAGTGGCAAAAAATTCATCCTTACTATCATCAGGATTTGTTTGTCATCAAAATCCCTCTTTAGTTTTAGTCATTTGCTTAGTCTTAATCTACTGATCTCATTACGCTGGTCTAATTAAAATCATTTGCTGATGAATATTGTCAGTCACGTTACAGTTGACTCCATTAACACTGGCTTAGCCCTAGCTTTTTTATCAGCTTAACTCTGCAGCACTGATTGATGAGCATTTAAAAGCAGGAATTCCTTTCTTCAGGTCAAAGGCATAAAAGGAAAAGCTGGAGATTTGAATGTGATACATCAACAAGTATTACCAAGGAAAGTCTGATATAATTGTGCAGAAGGCAAACCAAACACACCTCTCCACAACTTCCCTGCAAGGTAGGTCACAACAACAAAGATGCATTTGGCCCAGCTTGTTAAAACAGCAGGAGCAAATCTTAATATCTTGCTCTGTTATAAGCAACTTATCTTGTTGTCTGACTCTTATTTACGTTTTTTGGCATAAATTGAGTATTCCTAGACCATAAGTGTTCCTACAGAAAAAAATTAATTGCAGTATTCATCACTGTATATGTCGAAATGATAGGGATGCTGCAGTGTTTTACAGTGAAAACACATCCAATTTTAATGAAGTTCAAAAGAAGAAATGTTTATTTATGGATTAAAGTACACAAAGATCTACTGCTCATTCTTTCTGAAATACTGACAGCTTTTTTTTTTTTTTGAGAGAGAAAGAGACAGAGAGTGCACAGGAAGGAAAGACTTCACATCATCTACCTAGTTTTGGTGAGTGGATCAGCGTTCCCAGCAGACAGGCAGAAAGCTCCTGGGTCTTTTGACACTAGTTGAGACCAGATGATATACAACTGAAGCCTGACGACAAAGTTGCCTCTAAGAGGTTGCCTCTGGTGAAAGGGTGGAGATGTTGTGCTGATAGACCATCACAGCTGCAGGGGGATGTCTCAACATGTCTTGAGAAAGACCGCATATTTCTCTGGGGCTTAGCGTTGCTACTGTTCAAATTCAGTTACATCATTTTAACAATCCTAAAGTTATTCTGCAGAAAAGAAGTGAAATCCAAATTAGAAGAATAGGCTGCAGAAATTTATTTTCTGGGTTTATTTACTAGGTTCATAAGAGAAAAGAGCGTATCTAGAATCAGACAATCTGCTGAAAACCCAGATAAAAATAACCTGAAGAGATGATGTTAAGGCCTCAGTTACATGTAAAAATAACAGAACTATGAAAAAAAAATATAGGGAAGAATCCAGCTCTTGGTTAAAAGTCCTAGAACACTTTTCCCCACTCTTGGAAGTTTCCACCACTGCCTATTGCATAAGAATAGCTGCCAGCAGTCAAAAGAATAATCCATTAACTGATGGTGTGCAAAAATGCTACTAGGGGAAATACAAGCCTCCTTGAAATACAGATTCAGCCTCTTGGATGTTGGGAAAGAAAACAGAAAACCACTAGAAAACTGTAGCTGTGCATAGCCTTGACAGTACTCCAGTAGATTAACAAGAATCCAGGTTCACACAAGCTCCAGCAAGTTAACTAAAGCAAGAAATCCTGACTGGGTTTGATCATTTATTTTTTTTTTAAATACAAAGCTTTTCTTGGATTTCTCTGTTCAGGCACTCATTCTTGTTAGTTCATTTCTGGGAGGGGCATAAAGGGGAAAAAGAAAGTATGACAGGCAGATAATCCTTACCGCCCTGAGAACCATTGCTACCACTGACCTGTCAAGACCATCCAAACACAAGAAAAGATAGTCTGTTGCCATTTTTACAATCCAAATCCTCTATGGATTCAACCACGGGAAAACAAT
This sequence comes from Scolopax mira, assembly GCA_004320125.1. Lineage (NCBI taxonomy): Eukaryota > Metazoa > Chordata > Aves > Charadriiformes > Scolopacidae > Scolopax > Scolopax mira. The sequence continues at coordinate 279,548 of BJBW01005067.1, forward strand.
AAATCCAGGGTTAGATGTTAGCTTACACTACATGGACAGAAAAAGAAAGGGGAAAAAAAAATAACAAAAGGAGAGAGAAATAATTTTTGCTAAGCCAGCTATCAGCATGCTGCTGCAATACTCTGCCTCAGGCCATGCAGCCTCAGCTGCACCATCTGCCCTGGAAAAGCTCCAGAGAGGAAGGAGCAGCAGAGAGTGCAACAAGTCGAGGATCCAGTATAACTATGACTGTTCTGTGCTGGGAGTTCACCTGAAACCTCACCTCCCCAGATCCTATTTCTTGTTCTCAGACACCTACTTTGTTAAGTTGTTATTTTTGATGTGTCCTCCTCTGTTCAGCTGTCTTAATTACTTTCATATGCCTTTCCAGTGTGTGACCTTCACCCTGAATTCACAAGGGTCAGCATCCCGGGTAGCCAGTGAAATACCACTCATGATGGAGGTATTAGGCACCAGATATAAAACACAAGATGAGATTTTTGTAAGAGCAGTACAACCTCTCCAAAGCCTTGGTGACATCAATTATCAGAGGTAGAGGTAAAATGCTTTTCCTGTGTTCAGCAGCAAAATTCACATTGACTTCAACACTGCAGGATATGTCCCTGTGCACTGAAACAAATCATCTGTATATGAATGCAGACAGGAAGAAGTGGCCTCCAGCAAAGCAATTTTTTATCTTTTGGTTCAGAGGAGTAACAGTACAAAAGTCTTTCCCTTCAATCTGTATCTCAGTGAAGTCATCCACAAAGAGATACAAGAGTTCTGGATCACACTCTTTTGTTTTCTTTTCCTTGACATCTTACCATGCTTCCCATTTTGTTTTTACGATTCTTCTTTATTCTTGACATGCAAAAGTGACTGATTTCATATGAGGCCATAATACAAGAACATTTGTGCTTTCTGAGGGTAGACACTGTGTGCTAAGGAATAAAATCCAATTGTCTCCTGCGGGAAAGCAACAAGAAGGCAGTGTGAATTTTCTGCAGATGCAGGTGCAAAAACCTTAATTTAGCTAACACACCAGGCAGCAGATTGGGGATATTTAGGTTGTAAAGTGCAAGTCTACAAATTCAGCCAGAGAACATGACTATCTCGCTGGCAGTGCAACAAGACACACACCCTTTGCAACTCTCATTCACAGGAGAGAAAGAATAAGAAAGATCAACTCATGAGCTGCCTCAAGTTGCAGAGCAGAGGAGCAATGGCTGTCTCCCTGTTACACACCTGTCCACACCAAATCACTTTCTGCTGACTGAGGAGGCAAAGCTTCCCATGGGAAATCTCCACATCAACCCAGAAGACCACCCTGGCACTGTAGAGACCATTCTCCTAAAAACCCTCCATGGTCCTGCAGCTGTACACAGGTCCATGGAACAGGGATAGATCCCTTGTACTGAGGTCTGAGTATATACAATGACTGATATATTTTGCTACTATCTTCATTTGATATCAGTGTCAAACCTTACACTGCCTTTAGCAAAAGCAGGGCAGGAACTTTGCATGGCATCAGATGAGTTCCTGAATAGAAAATGCACATCACCTGGAAAACGTCTTCAAAACTCATTTTAAAGAGAGGCTTTGGGAAAATCTGCTATCATTTTAATCTTTATAGAAGGATTAAAAAAGACACCTGCGAGTAATTTAGAAAGCTGCCTATATTTTTTTCACATGCATACAAACTATTTTCTACGTATGCTTTTCAATACCTGACTCCTGATTATTTCCACTGCTCTTACTGCTCTGCAGGAAATCTCTGCTTCTCTGCTGCTTGCTCCTCACATCCCTGAGGTAAGGGCAGGACCTGTTCTTACTTGTTAAAAATGACTCTGTTTTCTCAGAGCACAGAGCAGAATTTAATGATCAGAAAAGTACATATTACACAAGCAATTGCAAACAGTTAAGCGCTTAGGATTTTAAAGGAGGTTATTTCTGTAACATAGTTATATGGAATGTTTTCTGAAATACCCGCATGTATATTTGAATCCATCCTTGGGACCTGGTTGTACAGCGGATGGATTACAAAATCTGGCTTGCAACTCTTTTATTATCACTGCTTTCTGCTGTCAAAACTATGTCCTTTGATATCTCTGATATAATCCCATCATGACTTCAGGGAATATGAACTCATAGCCATCAGACTAGGAAAGGGTAGAGGTGTTCAAAAACTATAGAAGAGGAAGTCAAATTTCCTAGGCCAGAGAAGAATGTAAGGAGAGGCTGAAGCAGAAGGAATGAGCAAAACGATTGTGGGTCCGTGTGTGCATGTGTACATCTCTCCTCTGCATTCACATTCTAAGCCTGAAGCCACCATTATCTCCTTTCTGCTCACAGAGAGGCACATACAGATTCATGTGACGTCTGTCAATGACCAACAAATATGTTGTGAGGCTCAGACAGGTAGTTGTAGGAAAAAAAAAAAAAAAAAAAACAAGGAAAAAGCAGCATAAAATACTCTCTAGGGACAGAACAGGTCAGAAGAAGAGTCATGGGATGCAGATCCAACCATTCGTTGTCAGTTCTTACCCAGTGCAGTATTTACCACCTGGGGGCCCTTTGGCTGCTTGGGTTGAAGTGAATCATTTCTTGCAGTCCACATCCAGGGAGCAGCCACCAGTGACGTATTACTACCACACAGGCACCAGCTGGGACTGTTTTGGCTATATCATAATGCAGAAGAGAGAAACAGACAGGGAGACTTAATTTCTATTCCTTTAAGGAAGAGGACTAGGACACATGAGGAGGACAGAAGAAAAGGCTACCTGGCATGACTCTGTCCTTAGCATAAAGGGGAGAGGCTTACAAGGCTATCATTTTCCATAAACACATTTAGAAGGAGAAGGTTACCTGGTTGGCATATTTTGCCAGCTGTGTGACATATTCCATTGCATTTTTGACAAGTGCAAAAATTTCCTGTGAGGGTGGTGAGACACTGGAACAGGTTGCCCAGAGAAGCTGTGGATGCCCCATCCCTGGAGGTGTTCAAGGCCAGGTTGGATGGGGCTCTGAGTAACCTGCTCTAGTGGGAGGTGTCCCTGCCCAGGGCAGGAGGGTTGCAACAAGATGATCTGTAAGGTACCTTCCAACCCAAACTATTCTACGATTCTATAAAATGTGCAAAAGGCAAACTTCCCATCCGTACAAAGACAGTAAGACAGAGATGTTCTGTGATAACACAGGACCTCAGCAAAACCTATAGCAGGAGGTTCAGAGAGAGTAAGGAGGAGGAACACCCCTGCTCACAGCATTCTTGCATTCTTCTTATGTGGTCATACCAGAACACTGCAAACTGTATCTACACTGAGATGTCTTTCCATGCATGGGAAAAACAATGCCAAGGGATCTTTTAAGATTAATGGTCTCGCTTACCATTGCAGTCAGGAGCTTAATGAAGATAGCTTTCACAAATCCAGTGGAAAGCTCTGGACACAATCCAAAAGATGACATTGGGAAGGAAATTACTCCACTGACAGTAAATTGGATTCCTATGCCCAAATTTTAAAGTATGTAATTATGTTGCATTTTGTGGCCATTTCTCTTTGTAACAGCCAAGAAATATGAAGGGACTCTGGACAGGAAGTTATAATAGTAGATTACAGACCGTATCTGAAAATCCCATTTTACACACTTACATCTTACCATTGAGATTCACAGCCCATGAACTTACTGACCAAAATAATGCTGTTCAGTTTGTAAGGACAATGCAATAAACTCCATACAAGTTTAGATACAATACAAAAAATAGGACATTTATTAATATGTACCCAATGCTTTTTAACTTGTCTAATTATTTAAAATATACATTAGTTACCTACCTGTATTTGAAAAACAATACTACCCATGACACAAATGGTAGTGTCTGGATTATGACAGGCACTGAAATGTTCCAATTCAGGTTTCCAGGTTCTTGCAGGTGGAGATCAATGGGATCAACCAGACACAGCAAGAATTTGCACAAAATACAACCACAGGAGCAGTAACCTTTCCTCTTCTTAGGTGACATTTTACATCTATCTGTTCCATTAGGATCTAGTGTTTTTAAGGACCAACATTATTCTACTTTAGGGACAAACTATTCTTTTCCCTAATGGCAATATTTGTAGCAGACACTCGTCACCTTTTTAAGACCTGCCCATTCAAAGGCACATTCCAGTGACTAATATTAATTGTATGAAAAAATACGTGCTGTAGTAAGCTCTGACATTGTAAATGCACCGAATGCTTGACATTTTTATGATTATGCTAATATTGTGACATTTGATGTGCTTGTTTTTGAAAAAACATAGTGCAATTAAGATCTCTGAAAGAAAAACAGAAAGAAACAAATCAATCACTGAGAAAGCACGAAGAATGAAAGCTGTTTCTACCAGCTTTGGAAACAAATGCCTGCTAGTCAATGGCAAACAACACGTTTGAACTAGATATTTCAGGAGACTTGTCAGTTTTACTCTGAAAGCAAAAAGCATTGATAGGGTGACTTTCAAAATTTTTAGCACAAGCACTGGCTTGACTTTCACCTGTTCCCTTTACCTTTGAAGTATATTAGCATTTGTCATAAAATGACTCTTTCCATCACTGAAAGAATTAAAAGAAACCTGGTGCATCTTAGACTATTTCAAACTATAGATAACCCAGTTAGGTCATGGAACCTCACTTTTAACTTTATCCTCATTTAAAACACATTGCTGGCCTCAGTTATACCCCAAAGTAGGAGATGAGTAAGATTTTTTAAATACCAATATAAATTATTTTATAATTCCTCTCCCACACCTAAAAACCAGAATATTAACAGGAAGGACGAGAGAACTGAATGAGGCACTACTAGAACAGCACAGTGCTCGGCAGCAGGACAGATAAATGGACTGGTGCCATAGAGTCAAGAAGAAACACAGAAGAGCACCTTTGGCAAAGGATTCGGAGAACAGATGATCAGAAAAGTACCTGAGGGAGTTAGAGTGAAAAATCCTCAAATGCCTGGAGAACGTGTTATTCGCCTCACAAAGTACCCTAACATCAAAGTGTGGGTGGGGAACTCTGCAGAGCTCTAGCAGAATCTTCCAAAGATAAATGATAGTTTCTGATAAACAAATCACAAAAAACGACTTCTACATCAGAGGTGACTAAAATCCCACCAGCATCTGATCTTAACAGTGCAGCAGACACTGTAGGAGAACCAAAGGGAGAACCAACTGCATATTTTAGGTACAAAACTACAGGAGACATAAGAAATGGCTACAGCTTGATTACAGCAATGCTGAAAAGGAAGATCCACCTCCCCTGCCATACCCTTGAAAGCAGTAGCTCACTGAAAATACGGAAGTAACTTAATAGCAACTTTGGAAGCAAATTAAAAGAACTTTTGTAACCTCAGGGACTGTACACATTTCATCTCTTGATAAAGACAAATACTAGCTTGACTGAGTTTAATAAGTGTAACTGGGTAGAAACTTACTATTGATGAAATGAAGAATCAGTTTAATCCCCAGAGATCCAATTCTTTATTTAATACATGATCAAGGCAATGTTAACAAAGTGGGAAACTGCAGAAAGTGACTTTAAAAGGGTGTTTGATTAAAAAAAATTGACTCATTGTCAATTATTGGAGGATCCTGAGTTAAACTCTGAAAATAAAGTTAAAAAGAGGAAGAGCCTAGGAAACTTGGGGGAAGCTTCATCTCACCTTATTTTATTCTATTAGAGTGTAGATATCTATATCTGAGCTAGTTAATTTAAGCTTTTTTTAAAGTTAAAGAAAACAAATAAGCATCTCAAGATGATTCATCTCACCTATTTTAGTTGATCTACATTACAATGAGATTGATCACGCCTTAAATTTTATTAAGTTGAATGACTCAGTCTCGGTCTGCCTTGGTAAACGAAGCATAACTACTGGCTCACACATTTTGAACATACAAGACGACCTTCTGCTGACAATGGAGACAAGACACATGCAGGTTACTAGAATCAGGATGTCTACGTTGTTCTCCTAGAACTCTACATATACCCTACACAGATAGTGTGAATCCTCCACTTTTCTTTATAGCAGCAAATAGGACCTTTGGCTTTCTGCATCTTAGCTCCCTTGTATGATTTTCATAATACAGAGGAGTAAAAAAGTATTTTGCTTTACTGTTTTCCTCAACCTTTGCAAATCCAAATCAGAAAAGGAAGTGTGTCTAAGGCACTCACTGCTGAATATCTGGATGTCCCAGGTTCTACCAGATACAGAAAAGTGCCAAATTCTGAATCTTTGTTTGAATTCATTTTCCTAGCCAAAAAAAGGGGGGATCTGATGCAGCAGAATATCAGATAGACCCACTGTGAACTGATGTGTTCACAAACCTGACTAACAAGGTTTTTTCAAAACCCAAACTCATTATAATTAAATGCAATTACAACCCCCACAGCTTCAAATCAAGGTTTACTCAGAATGAAGACAGCTTCTGCTAAATTAAATTATTTTTCCCTGTAGGTGGCATGGTAAAAGTTGAACTAAATAAGGGAAGCATATAAAAATACCAAACAAACAAACTCACAGATATATATTTTTTTGTAATCAAATGGCATTGTAAACACTAATTAATGAAGTACTCACAATTATCACAGTAAAGTCAAAGAACTAAAATTTAAAATAAGACCAATGCTTTCCAAACTGTCTGAGATTTTGGCTGCCTCTACTTTTGCATCACCAGGTGTGAAAAGCCAGTTCCTTCATTTCAAAGCGCTGAACCACCATGAAAATTATAGACAAACAGGGTTACCCAGCATCTCTGAATATTAGATCCACAACGTCACACCTTCTTCCAAATTTAGAAACTCCTTTTGGCAGTATTTGCCAAAGTACTTTCCTGTTATACTACACAACTCTTCAACTATTAACAAGGCAGTCCTTAGACTGAAAAGATTGAACCTCAGTCCCACTAAACACAGAGGGAGTTCTGCCACTAATCACGATGAGGTAAAAATTAGCCTCTGGTGCAGAAATAAATGGGGTGGGCAGGGAGCGTGTAAATTAAATTATTTGTGGTATTTCTTATAAGGAATAAGCCTTAACTTTGAGTCATTCTATAATAAATACTATATCATTGTGCAATTGTATGGAAATGGTGATTAGTGGTTCTGCAAATGTTTTGTTTGGGATTTGCATTTTCTCATCAAAGGATACTTCTCTGCCTTCATACGCTGTCAGCCCCTTTAGGATGAGAGGCTCAGTACAGAGATGCCTCAACTATATCAGGAAGAGAAGAAAATGTATTAAACCACAAAATCATAAAGCTAAACAAGAGACTTTGAGTTCAGGCACAAGGGCTCAGAAATGGAAGGAGCTGTAGCAAAATATTTTGGGTTGACTAAATATCATGCCCCAAAATTTAAGCTACTGGCAGTTCCCAAAAAAGAAATTCCAGAGACAAAGGCAGAATGAAAACCAGCAGAGAATCTTAGCTTCCACTCCTAATTTCTGGTTTAAAATTATTTTTACTTTAAGATATTTCACAATGCACACTTTGGGGGTTCTGCATAGTTTAAACAGCTGACAAATACATGTGCTCTAGAGCCTTAGCCATGAGGGAGTAGTTGATAATGACGAAGGTTCATCAGGTGGGGTCCCCATCCATTTCAGAACTCCTGAGATACTCCTGGTTTTTAATAGGTTTCTCCCACCATGCCAGTATAGTCAAGGAGCTCCAAACTGATTTGAGTTGTCTGGGTTGTGTTGAGCAGAATTTGCTATAACACTATTTTTCTTAAATAGACCATACAGACAGTGGTTTTTTGGTTGGGTTTTTCCTTTTTGGTTTTTGTCAGTTTGCAGTTGGGGTGTTGGTTTGTGGGTTTATTTTGTTTGGGGGAGGGCAGGGAGAGGCTGGGCCAGGAGTTTACTGCTGGCTATGACCATAATGCTATGATAGAAATATCAATTTATAATGCTTTTCAACCTTATAAAAAGACAACACAACAAACTGCTTTAGGCAGCATTCTTTCAGCATCTCTAAAACTGTAAATCTGCAATAAAACATCACGTCCTTTGTATAAGCATTTACCCAAACTACTGTGTAATCACCATGACCATAAGAACAGTTTGAAATTAATGGATGTTAACTGCCATTAATTGTGAATGGATAACACTGTGAGCATTATGAATGTGAAATGGCCCTCGCAGTTGAGGAAGTCAGTGTTGATATAGGGTAGAAAGAGGAGTGAGGCACAGATTCTGGCTATAGGACAGTTTCGATTCAGAACCCATTGCTTATTTAGGTATGCAGTATAACAACAATAAAAAAAATTTGAAAAATATTGGTTTGCCTTTGTAGAAGCCAAGGCTTCAGTTTGGGGATTTATGATGTATAAAAATCTTTGCAGAATCTAACAATTAAACTATTATTAATTTTTTTCTGTAGAAGGATTGCTCTGAACTGTTGACTCTAGAGGATGACATCCCACACACGAAATACAACATAAATCAACGGGCATGCTTCTTCCAATGGTCCATAAAGACAGAGAAAAAATGAATACAACATTGAATCTTCTAATATAAGATCTGGGAACAACAGAAAGTGTTTCATCTGAAGCTAACTGAGATGTAAATTTAGAATTTAATGATACCTACCCATTAGGAATGAGGTCAGGCCACAAGCTCATTCCACTGTACAGATGTCAAACAATAATATCCTTGGTCGCTAAAAGTAAAGCCAAACTAAAACTAGCAACCCAGCAGCTGCACATAGCATATTCTTCTGATTAGAGTTTCCATTTCCACTCAAATCTTGGGCAACTATTTTATTTCATGTGATCAATAAATGGCTGCTCAAATAACATTCTCTACTGACATAGCTTACATTTGATCTGTCACTGGATCCACTGCCTATGAAAGTCTGGAAAACAAATTCAGCACACATTCAGAATCACAGAATGGTTAAAGTTGGAAAGGACCTACAACTACAACACCTCAGGTCTTCAGGGTGAATTACCAGACCTCTCCTGGGGGAAAGTGCTCTCTTCAATACAACAGCACAAAGGACAGTTGCATTTACAGATAACCTTTTAATTAGGCAAATTACACTCCTCATTAGAATGCCATCTTTAAGGCACTGAAGTGAAATCATTTTGCCTTGCACTAACTGGTTGGTAGAGATGTTTTTATATCAAAACACACCTCATAAAGACAGATTCTTCCTCAAATATTCCAGCAGTTTTTTAAGATAAAACAACAAAACAAGATTTGAACAGGAAAATAGAAGTAGATTCATAGGAAGAGTAAGGAACTTTTTCCTGTGTAAAAAGATCAATGTCACAAGGTTCAAGTATTTAAAAATATTAAATTTATTACCTCATGGAAATTTCCTATTAAAAAAAAATATTCAAAGGAACTGATTAAAACCCTTGCCAAATAGTAACACCAAAAAAAATTAAAGCCTTTATTTTTGCTAGCAAACAAAAAAAAAATTGGCTTAATACTATTCTAAGACTCACTCCACCTCTTTGTAGCTTTTCATTAAATTCCATTAACTAGAGATCAAATCCTGAGGTATATTTAAATTTATGGACTTCAGGAATGATTCCAACACCACCAGACTAATGAGAGAATCAGGCTCTAAGAGTCGCTTGCATAAATACTGTCACACCTTTACATAGTAAAATTTTTTTAAATTTTAACATTATTACATGTAAGGGGGTGGCCTCTCAAAGGCTGCATATTCCTCACTCATCACTGCCACTTTTTAAAGCGTGTGTTTAATAAGGCTGTGATCGAAATCAATTTTTCATTTTTGCCTGGACATCACAGGCAAACAAGTTTTGGACTGCAGTGGTGTGAATGACTACAATGCATCAGTCTGCAAACAGGGCTCCAAAAATAGAAAGGTGACTGAATACTCAAATGGGAGTAAAAATTCACAGTGCCCCAGAGAGAAGCTTTTATGTGCTCTAGAGGAGATACCATATCAAGGCAAACTGGATTCACCCAAAATTTATTTAACAAGGTTGGACTGATGTGATTTTTCTACAGTTTACTTCACTGCTGTTAATCATTAAACACATTTTAGATAATCATCTGATATTCATTTTTCATACAATAACATTTTTTATTGAAGTTAACATAATTGTGCATCTTAAGAATTTTGTTGAAAATCTTCCTTTTGGAACAAAATTATCTGCAAATTAATGCCATGAGTTGTGTGTCTTCTAGGTTAGTTAATAATGTGAATACACATGCAGTGAACACATATCATTATGACATTATTCTGATGCCAGACACACCCTTTCTTTAATACGCATAATAAATATGTTGCCTGAGTTTCTTTCTGAATATCATTGATTTGATCATTCTGGAGAGGCTGAGAGGAAATACAGAGATTGTAGGCTACTGTTTTACAATTTTCTTGTTCTTTCCTGTTTTTGAGAAAGAATTTTTTTAGACTAGACTTTTTTTCTGCTCCCCTAAGATCTTTCTCTTGGCTTCAAGGAAACTCCTCCCAAAAAAATTACTTTGGCCCTAATCCTGGAAGCTGATCTATGTCAATGGACATACACAATATCCCATTGAACTCAGTGGAGCTCAATGTGAACATGAAGGTTTTATGGATTTAGTATGAATAGTACAGTAAAATTCAAAGGTTTTCCAAGGTCAGGTCTATACTTAACATCTACAGTGATGGACTGGCTAGTGTTTAGCTTCCCGTTATGCTAGCCTACTTTCCCAATGAATTGTAACAGGAATCCAATGAGAACCATAAAAATGTTTCACATTTTCACAGATAGTTTTCTGTGCTGGAATTATATTAATTTCAGTGACTTTCTGGCAATTTTTTTTCTAAAAAGACTTCAAAATGATCTCATGGAAATGGGTATTTTTGTCAACCCTTTACTCCAAACTACACAATTTTAAGTTACACAAAAAGAAACACTCCTAGTTAATCCTTTGACGGAAAATTCTGGTTATTCTGGTGAATACACTCATTAATTGGAACTGCAGTGAAAGTGAATTGCCTGTACCTGCCCAGAGATGACTCTTGACAAAATCCTACCCAAGTTTTAAAGCTTCCTTGAGTAGAAATCTAATAAACCTGTAGCCACAAAGAGCTGAAGTTTTTCAAAGACTTTAACAAGCTGCTTGTAATTTTTTTCTGACTTACTGAAGGAAGGGAGTCAAGAGGAAAAATTCCAATAAAACTGTCTGTAAGCCAAAAGTTTGTTTATGTTTGCATGGATTAGCATTCACACGTTTCCTGTTACTAGACTTCCTATTAGTGATGTTTAACCACGTATCCCAGGTTAAGAAATAACTCCTAAAGTCAATTTCCTGATTAGGCTAAGAAAGGTCAAAGGTTAATTTTGCAGCCACATGGTTAAGCTACCAACAGCTACCACATAACCTTGTTTTAACATATAAAGTTACTACAAATATTAGCTAACGGAGGTGGCACGCTCTGGTGATTACACAAAAGTGTTGGGTCCCAGGGGCTTATTCACTCCAAGTGAAATTTACTCTCTTCACACGCACACACAAAATACACATCAGTGGAGACATCTCTCAAATATGGTGAGGCCAACCTGGCAACTGCAAATGTGTATAAATCCATTTAAACACAGCTCTGCGACCACTGCCAGAGCCCAACTCTCATCCAAGGAACTTCCCGCTGTACACCCTATTATAGACATTCTTCATACATTTGCTACAGACCTTCAAGAAGCGGCAAAGTTTAATAGTAATATAAGAATCCAAAACCTTAAATTTAGCATATTCTTGAACATGAAGCACAAGGTTTTCTGCTTCTGATGGATGATGAATTTGCAAACAGTACAGCAGCAAGTATTCCTGTTGTGCCAAATCAGCAGGAATTCATGGATCAGTATTTCTTCCACTTAAACACTAAAGTGAACAATCCTCTGTCTAAACAGCACAGATGAAACAAGAAGTATCTGTGGGGCTTCTGTCTGGAGGGATGCTTCTTTTCTACAGTAAATCAATTTTTGTTTAATAGTGACATGAGTAACAACAGTATATTGATACATATCACAAACAATGAGGAAATCTTGAGCTAAAGCTGAGAATCCAGATTTGTTCACACATTCTCTTTCCCTGAAATAATTCTCCCTCCTTGAAATAATTTACAAATTATTTCAGCACAGAAGATGAGAGTTAAATGAATGGAATCCCATGTACTGACTTTTTAAAATTAAGTCCATGAGGCAAATGCTAGGGAAATTTGATGGTGGTTTTAGTGACACTAGTCTTGATATAGGTACCTCGTTACAATCATTGTAGACTAAAATAGAGGACTCACAATTAACTAAGTCACAGTTTAAAAGTGAAATGTGGTTAGGCTCTTACCCATTGCTAATACATTGCTAATACAACCACAGGTTTTTGGGGATGCATTCTCCATTCCTGTCTCTCACACATTATCATTTATACTTGCATCAGCACAGTGGCATTTTACATTTGTTTTGGGTGGTGAAGGCCTCTAAGTAAGACGCAAGATAGTGGAGACAATCAGTCATCAGTCTTTACTCAGGATTTCCTGACTGCATGTGAATAACAAAAATCTACTTTCTTATAAAAACTAACACATTTGAATATATAGAGAAATAGAGAACATCTGTTTCTTACACTTAGATCTGGTTAAAGCCCAGTTACAAGGAAATGGCTCAATTTGCACATTTAGACTGTTTGCAAGACATAATTTTTGTGAATTATTCAGTTATTTAGGATAAACAAAAGCAAATAGAAGTGGATGTACATGAGCTGCTCTTTATTCACTTGTGGACTTAACATTTGGAATTCACTTTTCCAGCCATGTGACTGGTTCTACCAGTCAGACAGTAGAACTTCTGTTCTCTGACTAGATCTCTTAAACTTTGTAAACAGACATAGCCCTTGAAAAACATGTTCCACCATCCAATAAAACCAATGATGATTACCTGAGGAACAGAAACTTTGGACAGAAAGAACAGCCTAATGAAATTTTTTATATTTTAAGAAATCTTCACTCATTCTTTATTGCTGAGAGATATTTCTGTCTGGCTCAAGGTATCTATTTCAGGTTTTTAAAAATTCTGTTTCTTTCCTAACACACAGTGGAGTAGGGAAGGAGGAGGAAAGATATCAATCGTATTTATTGTCTGGATTTCTCTTGTCACATTCACACCAAGTCATCACTACAAATGCAGCTTTCCTGTCCTCCCAGAAGATGCCACATTATTGACCTCCTCCTCCTTCCTCTCTATTTCTCCCTTGATATAGTTCAGCTTGATGGTTCCTTCTGGTCAGCAGCTTTGACATTTTATTGGCTGATTTTGATTAGTTATTCCAAAACACGAGGCTGTATGATCATTTACGTCTGACATTGTACAACTCTTTTGTAGAAATGTGACAATGTTTCAGCAGCCCAAGCTCCTATGATGTAAATACTCCCGTCCCAATATTTGGCTACTCTGCAGATACAAGTACTCTGCATACTCCAGTTGGAATACAGCAAGGTCTACTGCCAAGGAATCTCACTTTCTATAGTGCCTTTGCCCTCTTCTTTTTTCTTATTATTGGGAATAATGCCTGTACTATGGCACCTTGGAAAATCACTACATTTTTCAGTCTTTTGTTTCCTACTGCATATAACACCTTTGTGCGTACCTTCAGCACGTACAGAATTGTTGGATAAATTACTCCAATAAAAATACAGTCTCATAAAGTTTCTAGTTTCTGTCACTGCTTCTTTTGGTAAAGGAGAGTTGAGGAACTAACACAAGTTCATTCACATAGAAATATTTTACACCTCTCAATTCTATGGCTTTGAAATTCCAAACAAATGGCCACTGCTCACGAATGGTGGGTCTCTCCACCACATGGGCAATGAAATACACATTGCAGGACTTTAACACTGATGGAAAAAGTGTCAGTGCCCTTGCTTTAAATATCAGTGGAGCAACTAAAGCATATAATCAGATTCTGGAAGACTTGAGTAATGTGTTCTCCTGAGATAAAAGATGCTCTTCTCCTGCTTTCATACAAAGTGCCTTAGCCAGTAAATTAGAGCTTGATCAAAGTGTTCTAGTATGGCATTGCACTGCATCACAGAGCAATACACGAACATTTACAGAATGCACTTATAACCGAGTCTGATTTTAGTTTCCTATTTGGAGATGAAGAAATCTGGCCTGTGGTTAGATTTCACTATTCAAGATTTCCTAGAATATATACTAACTGTATTTCTCATTAGTCACTGTCTACTTCTGTCAAGATAATACCACAGTAACTCCGATGAAGTTACAGCAGAGAGCAAGACTTGGCTCAATATCCTCAAACATAAACGGGTATTTTATCTGTTTAGTGCATGCTGTATCTTTTGTTGAAACAAACACGGGGAAACAAAAGTTACCCTGAAGAGACCAAATGAAACTTAAATATGTATTTTTTCTAAGCATATGAATATTTTATGATGTATGGTTTCCATAGTGCTTATTTATTTTGTTTGTTCAACATTTTGAGCTGTCAAAATAGGCATTAGATAGACCTACGACAGAAAAATGGAAAATAAGTTAGTAACAGAGTTCTTGTATTTTTCCTTAGGACACAGACACTATCCCACTATCAACACATTGCAAATAACATATTAATTGTTCATGTGGCCCAAATTTAAACCAAGACTTTAAGAATTGCAGAAAGTATTTAATATATCATTTGAAAATTATTCTGGTCATACTGAAATGTAGAAAAGGTTCAATAAAAATAATCATAGAAGGAAAAGACAAATCAGGTATATTTTGAAAATAAAATACTGTGTTTTCAGTACAATCAATTTATCAGATTAGCAACTTTCTTACTAATATCTACAATGAGTTATTTTCAAGTCACATGTTTGTGAAAATAGTTTCAGATAAGGTTAAAGTTACATGGGATTTAAAAAAAAAAAATCCATATTGTTACAATTTCCTCCATTTATCAATCTTTCTTCATCAGAATTTAATCCCTGTTTCCACCAAGAATTTTGGTATTAGCTTTAAATGTATCAAAATTTGCTTCTTCCTTTCAGGTAATGACATAGTAGGAAATAGCAGAGACTGGCTTTCTTGGGAGATGCCCAGCATTTTTGACTGTGTCTTTTCCAAACACTGTGTTCTCTTCCAGGGAAAAGCAAACAGAAATATTTAAATTATTTAATTGCCTCCCAAGGCTCTACCTAAACTCTTTCTTCAGTCATACTCTCTGCATTCAGTGAACCTCAACAACAAGGCAAACTGAAAGCTTTCTTATCCTGGTCTATGGCACCTGAATGGTGCCAAACAAAACTCAGCTAATTCAGAGCTCTTAGGGAAAAGAT
Source organism: Scolopax mira (assembly GCA_004320125.1). Classification (NCBI taxonomy): domain Eukaryota; kingdom Metazoa; phylum Chordata; class Aves; order Charadriiformes; family Scolopacidae; genus Scolopax; species Scolopax mira. The sequence goes on from BJBW01005067.1 coordinate 294,862, forward strand.
TTCTTTCTCCGACTCCTCCCTGATACCCAATAAACACCAAGCTTTTTTTTTTCCTTTCAGTATTATATATATAATTAACAGCAGAGAGTAAAAATATCATCTCCCTGATGTGACAAGTTACATATGCTCAGCTTCCTTTTTTTTTTTATTTCTTCTGAGTCTCCATTTGATTTCTTACGGTTATTATTCATCTACTTAAAGGCGTTACCTCTTGTGGTATGAAGTGGTTTTACATGGAATTCTTGTAATGCAGTAGCTCATAATACATTTTAGCCTAGATTATGGTATCTAAATTGCAATGGTTTCAAAAATTACAAAAATGTATTTCCTAGAGCAAGTTAACTTCTCCTTTACTACAACAGCAAAGTAAACTCATTAGGAAGACTATAAGTTTGAGCAATTAATTACACACTTAGTAATACTTTATAGTTTTCTAAAGACTTTAAAGTTCTTTCCAAACATTATGATTCAGATCCTGCCACCATTGCTCACACAGACTAGGAAAATAAATGGAACTACTCCAAAAGCAAAGGTTCTAGGAAAATTTGGGTTCTGATTCAATATTTTTTTCCTAACAATTCAATTTTGACTGTATGATTTTTGCAGAATGGGAACAGGCATTAAGCAACTTTCACTTAACTAAATGGAAGAAAGCCACGGTTTCCTTCTTTTAAGAAAAAGCTTTGACTCTAAGTATCTCACAGAAGTGAAGAGTTCCAAAGGCACAAAAGGTGGTCGAACACATAATCATCATGGAAAGTCTCAGAGCAGGATCCCACCTTACATTTTACTTCTGTAAATCCTCCCCTTGCTGTGTTACTGCACCATAAAAATATAAAGAACAAATAACTAACTATTGCTCAGAGTTTCATGTTTATTACATAACTAATGCCATACTCATATCAAGAAGATACATAAATTAATAGAGTGTAATCCTAATACCAAAATATCTTAAACATTTCAAGTGTCCCACTGACATGACAAAACTTCAGCAGCTACTCAGATCACATAGTTTGCAAAGGCATCTTTTGTCAAACAAGATAAAATTTAGTTTCAAATTTAGACAAGGACAAATATTGGTTCTGATATATCCGAGTTAGAATTTTAAAAATATTAGGCAAATATTAGTGATTTAAAGATATTGAATCAGAGATTATTAGCTATTTATTGAATGTTTATTAAAGTCGGGTACAAATTGAAAAAAGCTCAATACATATTTCTCAATTCTGCATAGAAATCCTCAGGTTGGTTGTTGGAACCATGTCAAATCAAATTTTTACTAGGTTTGAAAAAAAAACTGCATATATTCATGGTTTCCACAGACTAGTCAGGAGCTTGAAATATTGGTCTTGACTATTCAGTCAAGACCAATTCTTTCCACAGGAAAGTAATTCTCAGAGGAAATTATTTGTCACGCTACTTCCAATCTGAAGATCTAAACACAGTCTTTCCTCTAGCCTTTGGCACAACCCATAATAATTGGACCATAGGAGAGAGCAACAAAAATGTGGATCCACAACATGCATGCCAAACATCACTACCAGCTCAATCATTTGCTTTCTCACCTTTCCCCCCCATCAGGAATAATCAGTAGCCAAAGTATTAAATGACATGCCTTGCTCATTCACTGATGGAAAAGCAAGACAGAATGACATATTCTGCTGATCATTTATACCTATTGGTTATTATAGGGTATTAACTTGCAATTCACAGCCCTGTTTGAATTTCAGATGAGCAGATGGACAGATGGATTAGCCTGTAAAATTAATATTCCAACCCATACACAGCAGGACTTTGAATGGGTAGTGACTGCTTCAAGATCCATGAAGCCAGTTTAGTGGATTCTTATTTTTCAGGCCTTGATTCTTATTTCCTCCACAGATGTTGAAACCTTCAACAGCAAAGGGCAATTCTGAAATACTTCAGTTTTTTGGTGCCACGGCTTCCTTGAATATTTCTTTCACAATGCCAGGAGCACTCACTTGCAGTGTACACCTGGTGAAAAGGCCAAAATTCATTCATCTAGCTTACATGTAAATATTTGTACGTGCCTGTTGTACCATGAGGTGTACAGCGCGTGGGAGCTACAGATACTACGTGCCTACTTTTGACAGCAGGTTTTAGCAACACAATTGAAATTATCCTCCAATAAACGTCTCAGAGCTTTTCAGAAAGATTAATGGCCTCCCCCTACTCAGCCCCCAAATGACTGGATGTGTACAGATACTTGGCAGATGTCACCCGTGGTTCCCAAATTGACTAGAACACTAACACAGATGTGCTGAAACAAGAAGGAGCAACCCACTTGCTGTAGAAGGCAAGTTCCAGCTACGAAAAACTGCAAATCTGTCGCGTCACCTGGGCCTTTCTGAAAAGCTTACCTCAACTGCAATCAGTCTGCCTTGGCCTTTGACCCATTGCAGATGAAGATAATGCAAGTCTTGAGGGAAAGTGATGTATTTTAGAGCCACCAGCTTGATTACTATTGATTATCTGCTTGCCTCGATGGTAATTTCCCTTTGACAGTAGCATTTCTGCCTGACTGCTCCTTCTGGGACTTGGAGTTTCTGTTCTTTTTCTTTTTTTTTTCTTTTTTATTACCCCACATTGGTTCTAAGAAATATATTTTGATTATTGTTTTGGGCAGAGCAAGGGAGGTAACAGAAGGGAAGGGCTTAGCTCTAATCATGGCAGGAACTTATGAAAGAAATACTTCATTGTTCTAGGGTAACCGAGAAGGCACCTCAACTTATGAAAATTAGACTGTCTTGTGAGGCAAGTTTTCCTTTTCTAAAGTGACAGAGGGAAAAAAAAATCATTTAAAATAAATAATATATGAGACATTACACTCCTCCTATGGAGTTATAACTTGCTAGATAATGTGAGGACTGAAAGGATTCCTACAGTTAAATTGCTGTACAGTGGAAAACAAAGTTTAGAGCTGACTCTCAAATATGATGACCCAGTTGAGTGGTTCAGTAACAATGACATTGGGCCTCCAAGTGGCAGATGAGGCTTTTGTTTTATTTGTTTGACAGTAAATATCTGGCCAGTTGCTTAGCAGCCATACCCAGAAACAAAGGCGTTTCCAGACAGAATAAACTACGTTACAGCAGGTAAACCTTTCACAGCAATTACCAAATGGAAATGAGAACCGGACTGATCATTGCAAAACAACCCAACACCTTTGTTTCCTGCAGATGTCTTAAGCACAAAAACGGCAATTTGGGATTTCTTGATAGCAGTGTGAGAAGACTACATACATTTAAAAAAAAAATAAATAAAAGCGCACTGATTTTGAAAAATGATATGCTAGAAATCCTAGAAATGGAGACCAAAGTTTTCAAACTTCTGTCAGCTGCTAAATTCACATTTAAGTAAACTAAATAACTAGATTTTCTCTCAGAAACGAGTATTTATGAACATTGCCGAATTCCAGGGAATTTTCACATGCCCTGGGAGCACTGCACTCATCTGGAACTGAAATACAAATAACAGAGCACCAAAGACTGAAAAGCTTTTGCGGATGTTTTAATAATTTGGTATTAATTCTGTCAAGCCTTATTTCTACCAGCACTGTCACATATGCATCCCTACACCCCAAGTTCTCAGGCCACAACTCCTATGTGACACCCTTGCAGGCTTCATTTTCATGCAAAAGTGTTCAGCTTTTGCAGGACTCACCTCCTATACTGAAAAGAAGGAAAAAAAAAAAAAAAGGAAATAAAGGAAATAAAGGAAATGCCAAAGCTACTCTTGCATATCGCAGCTGTACAGCTTTAAGGCAGGTATTTCACTGAGCAAGCAGCACTTAGCCTCACTGAGCAAACAGAAAGGGCCAAATTCTGCTCTGGGTTACCCTGGGGCATTCCACCACAAGAAGGAATCTGCATGTGAATAACCTAGAGGAGAAATGTGTTTCCAGACACTTGAGCCTAAAGACTAAAAAAATGCTGGTGTGAATTCTGTCATCTTATATTTTCATTGAGGGGGCTTTGGGGGTGGGTTGTGTTGCGGGATGGGTTTTTTTACCCTCAGAGTTGATCCACGGGGCATTGTCATTATGTTGCTGTCTCACCTTTCAGTTGATAGACAGACTTCCTGCTGGAGAGACATTATTATTTAACCGGATCCACTCATCCTGCCACTGATTTGTTTTACTTTTGTTCCTGGCAAAGAACAGCAACTCTAGGTAATGTTTCTTTTCTCATTTGGCTAAGTCCTTCAGAACACTTTAGTAAATTAACCCCATGTAGTTCACTCAGTAAACACAGCATCTCCTGAAAGGATTTATAAAATAAATTACTTCAGAATTTCCAGACAATCTTTGTTTTTCTTTCATTTTGTCTGATAGGAACTTAAGAAGAGACTCAGGAATCAAATGTGAATGTTTAATTCTTAATCAAACAGGAGCTGTAAGCACAGCATAAGAGAATGAAAGCAAAAAGGAGGTGTTTTAATAAGCAACATTGATGAAGACATGCCAACTGTCTGACACAAGTACTGTCAGTGTATCTGCAATAGTCTGTTTTTAATTACATTGGTCTTTTCTAGCTAGTGTTACCCTTTAGCAATTGTAATCCCACAACCAAATTCTCATTCATTAAGTTTCAGCTGCATGTACATGTATTTGTGTATATACATCTATGATACATCTTGTACTGTCCGCCACTGCTCAAAGAAAAGTAATAGGCTTCCTAAAAGTATTAGAGCAAAATTTTGTCATCTCAATAACATCATAATAGTCTCTTAAATTCATCTACAAATCTATTAAGAAAATATATTCAGCATAGTTGTGTTCAATGGAATATTCTCCCTCCCACATTGACAGAGCATAGAAAATTCTATCAGAAAGTAAAAAAGCTTTAAAATATTAGGTAGATAGCATTCATAAAACCCTCCCTGAGGATCCAATCCCAGTTTATGTAGTAGACAATGAAAATATTCCAGTTAACCTAAACAAGCTTTGGGCTGAACTGTACAATGACCAGCTACTCACCATTAATTTTATACGTATTTTCTTCTTTCTAACTACACTTAGAAACACAGTTTCCTCAGTAGTGCCTGCATCTTAAACGAAAGATGTCTCTTACTACAATGAGCCAAATGGATCTCAAAGATACGAAGGAATTGCAATACAATGAAATCACCAAGTGATTTTCCCTTGGCTCTGCAGGATGCCAGAACGTTCAGCACCTCGTGCCCCCCTGGCAGGGTACCTGACAACACCACAGCAGCACCATGGTGGTTCCCTGGCAAAAATATATACACTCAGGCTGGACTGCAATTCTTTTATAATCATTCATATATTCTCATTCGCAAGCCAAGTGTTGCAAATACTAAGAACAAATACAACCACATATACCAGATATTCCTGTACAGCCATTTTGAGTGGTTTTTGATTTAATTCCTCAATCAACAGTGGAATCAGTTATCTTGTCAAGGAGAAGAAATAATAGTGTTTGTTCTCAAGTAATTAACAGCACGTAAACAGACAAAATAACTTCTGTATAAGACATAGATTAAAGTATGTTTGTAAAAAAAAAGTATTTGTATGATTCAGGTAATTGTTCAAAAAATCTAGGACCTACTGCAACAGAGTAGGTGAACACAATGAAGTGCTGGATAACCTGAACATGACAACTCTGAATCCTTTGCAGTGACTGTATTCAGGCTAGGGAGCTGGAGACCAAGCAACTGATTTTTCTGCAAGGGAAACGTGGAAAATTGCAAAATGAACTGGACTGGAATTATCTGTGGGGAGAAAGTATAAGAGTCTGAGAGAAGCATATACATCACTTTCTGCTGCCTCCACACTCCCCAAATACTCCAAGAATTACCAAGACAACAGGATGCCTTCCAAAGTCTTCATTAATGCAGACAAAAAATAAAAGGATTTTGTGCCCTAACCCAGAGCAGAGCACTGCAGTGAGTAGCTACTGGACACGTGAGCGCAAAGGAGGAATCCACAAATTGACAGGCTCAGGGACATGCTTCATATGGGGAAAGAAACAAGATACCTCTGCTTGTTAGAAGTTAGGCAGAAATATTTTCAGTCCTCTCAGTTAGGATGTAAACGCATAAAGAGGACAGGGGAGGATCACAAATGTATGTATGTATAACCTGCTTGCAGTCTGAAAATATACAAAGCAGCTTTAAAAAAAATGACTAGAACAGTTTGGCTCCAGAGCACAGAACTCTGCAAGCTAATTTGGGAGATGAACACATTAACCTGCAGGAAACTCTAAAGTGGATTAACCCTTGCACAGAAATTAGCACAGTTAAAACCAATTTAGATAGCTCAACACTCACTCTCCTGTAGCCCATCCACCCTGAAGAAAACCCTAAAAGCCTTCCCCAGCAGAGGTGGCAGCAAGCACTCTGCCCAGAATAGTTACAAAATGGAGAGGGGATTTCTCAAGCAGGGTTAATATGTTCCTGTTGAAGCAGCATTAGCAAAACCATCAACCCTGCACAGAAAGCAAAGTGAAGTAGGAGCAGAGGGGAGCAGGTGCTGCTGGCCTGAGACCCTCCTGTTCTGGAGGAGACACATGGTATGGGGCTGGCAGCTAGGTCTCACTAGGGGAAAAAGGGTTTCAGAGAAACTTTCAAGACCAATTGCCCGGTGTTTCCTCTGCATCAGCTTCTTCTAAGTGAAGGCCTTTAATATATTGACTAAAGGTGCAAACAAAAACATTAAAAATAATCCCTCTGAAGTCCCTTGTCACATTAGCTGCCTGGGCTCCCTGTCCATATGCCATCCCAGATCCCCCTTAATCTGTTCAGAAAAGTCCTTCCCTTCCATACCACTGCAAATCCTTCTTTAGCTGAGCTGAGCTTCTTTGCAACCCAGAGCTGAACATCAACACTTTGGCAAGCCCAGGATGTGGCAAATCCAAGCCAATAATGCATAGTCCTAAAACCAGTACAATCTCCCCGCCAGAGGTGGTGTACAGGTAACACTGTGCTGAGGAACCCGCCCAGGAGTGGACACTCCCTCAGCCCCACATTAAACACTGTCTATATCCAAAGAAATTCAGTGAAACCCACCACCAGTAACGCCTCTCTGCACACAGCTGTAAATCCATAGAGGTGTTCTTTTTCTCTCATGAATACTCTGCCTCAGTGTATTTAAAGCTTCAAGCGAATACTTGAAGTTAATAGCTTTTGACTTCAATGCATAGGCAGTACAGGATCGATTTCCTAATTACATATATAGAAATTTGGTTTGCCTCACCAAAAGAAAAAATAATAACGAGCTGAATACAGCCACAGGAACACATAGGCATTTATTTATAATGAAGTCAGGACACCCGAACAAGTGGGGCTTGTAGCAAGATTTTTTGTTAAGTATAAACTCCATTTCTCTTCATTTTCAGTCTTCCTGCCACAGTTAACAACAATTACACTTGAAGCTGAAGCTCCTCTGAAGGAGAACAAGAGCTAGAACTGCCAGCAAGGAGGCTTAGATATCCAGTTCATAAATTAATAGCAGCAACGGAATATATCAGTTCACATTCCTTCGTTTCCCCACAGAAAAATCTTCTTCGTGAAGGAATTTCTTTGGGAGGTCACTGCTAGAGAAGAGTGGACAGTGCTATCTGCAAGGAAATGGCTATTCCAGGCTCCAGGAATTAATCTGGATAACTTGCACAGACTTCTTTAAATGAACGGTAGCTACATTTTTTAAGAATATTAAATCGTCTAAACAGAACTCTTCTGCCACATTGCAGCATTTTATCTGATATGAAAATAATCTAGTTCTTTCCCTTGTGCAAGCCTATCAAGAGATCCATGTAAAACATGCAAATGAAAAGAAAGAAAGTATAATTAAGCTTTTTGCAATCTAAATTTTTAGTTTAGATAGAAGAAGACTGAGATTGAGTGAAGTATCCAAAACTTAATGCTAAATTTTGGGTTGCTGAAAAGAACCCATTCCTGTTATGATGTTTTATTTACATGCCTATTAAATATTTCTAGTTTTTTTCAAGACTTTACTGCTGCCAGTGCAGTTAAATAGCACTATTACTTCTATTTCTCCTTATAAGAGTTATCCTAATCAAAAAATATTTCTGCAGAGCATTATCAAATATGATATACTCTTCAACTATGATACATAAATGGAAACTTTTAACTTCAGACTGTAAAAATATTCTCAAAAGTAATAAAGGTGGTACAAATGAAAATCAGCTGGAAGGAAAAAAAAAGCTCATCTCCTCAGCCAAGCAAGGCAAGGAGCTTATCAAACTAAGTTTTAGTGATCAACTCTCCAGACTAAAAATATACCTTTCTGTTAAAATTAAATGCTTCTATGTTCTTCTAGATAATATTTTTTCTATGTACAGGAGAGGAAACAGGGAGTTTTATTTCACTGAGATCCAAATTCATCTCACTAACTGCAGGAATTTCCCTGGGGTGCCTAATTAGGATACCCATCAACAAAGGTTGCCTATGTAAGTCAATGCTGAGAGACAACTTTAAGCGATAATTCAGTTTTGCTACTCTAAAATTGCCTCTTCTCATGGGCTATAGAACAGGGCTCCTAATCTCAGCTGGGTATTACAATTAGTTGAAATTAATTCTGGCCCCAGTTCCTACGGTTCTTTCAGTAAAAGAGTTTTCCTTTTTTCTCTTCATTCTCAAAAAACATTTCTACTGACAAACCCAAGAAACACATAGGACACATGCTCTTGTCTTTCACTTGGCCCTGCAGGTTTCTGGCAACCTATGAAAAATACCATTCTCACTGGTGTTGTAGCTTCATAACCATTGCTGCTGCCTGAGACTGTGTTCAGGGTTCCCAGCAGACATTTCTAGCTAGCTTTCTTGAACTTCAGATTCACCCCATTTCTAAGTCATTGCAATCCCCGGGAAGGGTCTTTAATAGTCTAAGGCAGAATGAAATGAACAATGACATGGCTCCCCACTGCAAACCTCCAGTGTTTTTGAACACAGATGGAAAAAGTAAGACAAAACCCAGAATAACTCTCTGCATCCACGACCTGGGAATCAGCTCACTCTGGAGTTCCAAGGACAGTCAGGATACACAACTCCCGCAAATGTCCTCTGCTCCTTAAGTAGCCTGTTTGTGATTTTGACACAGGAAGAACATAGAGCCATGAAACAGAAAAAATTATCAGATCCATGTATTTATATAACTTCTTATCAGAACACACTTGACCAGAGTCAAGGGACACAGCCTTGCAGACCCCATACCAGCTCCACAAACTCAGACAAGTTCAGTATTCTTTCAATAAACCGGGTTAAAAAAAATTCAGGCTAGTGATATGCCAACAAAGTAAGGGTCATTCAAAATACTAACTGAGAATATTCAGCTATCTAGGATTTGGATGAGGGAGATAGATAGAAAAATATATTTCCCCATGCTCCTTTCCTTGAGAGACTAATTTTTTTTTCCCAAAAAGATGCTTTGCTAAGAAAAAAAAAGCAATGATTTCTCATCCTTTTATACTGCTTTATATGATATATGAAAAACTAAAGGGAAGAAACAAGAAGGTGGTTTAGCTTGGTTTTACAGTCAAAATTCATGTCTGTGTACTCTGGAAAGGCTGCAGTGACTGAAAAATTTATGAAATTATGACGTGAGAAAAAAGAAACAGAAAACAGAAAATGCCACAGAAATAGAGATTGTGTTGTCTAGTGTCCTTCAGCCAAGATTTTCAAGAATGACTAATGATTTTGGCTGTTACAATGCCTGAATCGCCTCTGTGGGGATTCATTTCCAGAAAGTGCTGAGTATCTTTCCTCTGAAAATTAAGCCTCTTAAAACTGTATATAGCTAGAAAACTGAAAAAGGAGCCATGGGAAACTTTATTTAAATTTATAATATTTTTTTAAAACACCCACTTAACAACAATGCCCAAAAACACACTTGGAAAAATAATGTCATTGTTATGGGATCAGATTATCTGCTATATAGTTCCAGTGTTGCAATATATACCCCTGAGACATCCAAGCAGCTCATGAGGAAAACTAGGCATGATAATGTATTATCTGAGACATGTAGAGTTTAAAAATAGGCAAAAATAATGCCTCAAGACATTTTTGCTTTGCTATACCAAGACTGATACTTTTAAAGTATTTTGTACATTTGCTAGACATTAAATTTACCACATTAGTGATTAGCTATACTTTCAACTATTTCAAAAGATTTTTTTTTGCAGAAATTAGTGGGTTTTTTCCAAATGTAGACACTCGACTGCAGTTATAGATATACACCTTGAAATCATACATGAAGCCTGCAGAAACTGAGAGATCTGATTTGCATTTGAGAGTTTGTGTAGCTGTCAGGCCAAATGAGGCTACACACATAACGTCAATGAAGCATGTGCTTGTCTGACTTCATAGGATTAGGACCTTACCTTCACTTATATTCAAATATTCAGATATCCTATTATCTGAGCATGTACTGCAATCCACTTGAAAATACACCACAGCACACAGAGTTATTATATGCTACAGGATACCATTACTTAGTTTCCAAGTTCACCAGGAACTTACAAATTACCGGCAAATTACAAGATGCAAACAGCTGCACACAAGATTGAATCCCCTACCTCCAGTAGTTTTACAAAACTTTTGCATGATATATGTTCATTACACAAAGTTAAGTGCCCACCAATCAAACTGTTATGAATGCCCCAAAACTGGTTATCTCTTTAGAAGATAAAGTGTGCTGTTTATATAACTTATTAAAAATTGCACCCTCGCATTCCTTTTTCAGATAAAAAGTGTGAGGGCACTGCTTTATCACTTTAACTATGTGTTTCTTTGAACATATTTGTGCTTTAAAGTAAACACCAATGCCAGTTTTTTTACGACTACTAAAATCAAAACACATCCTTCCAAACTAATCTGTACAATAGTTGGGAAGAGCCTTTGATTCAGTACCATAATTATAAACAGGCACTTAAGACAGACATACTAAAAGAGCATCAGTCATTTAAAATCAAATTAACAGTTTGATTAATCAAACACCAGACTGTCAAGTCAGATAACATACCTGATAGCTTTGTTCAGTTACCAAAGAGGGTTTCCACTTTTAAGCACCACAGATTTCATCAGCAAAACAAAACTTACTCAAGCAGAAAATTTTGGGTTTCCTTTAAGTGTGCTCTATAGTATTACAAAGAAAATTCTCACGACAGGCCAAATTCTGCTTCATTTCCATGTGGTCACACAGCAGGAATTGAGAAATTTTACAGATATATTTCCTATCACTGAGACCTACTTTTCAGGTAGAAAAGTGCAGTGGGATTCAGAAGGATTCACATTAATATAATCAGGTCATGCTTATGAGGTATACCAAAGTGGTAGAAAAATAGCTTATTGACTTATTTCTGAAACTTAGTGATTATTTACTGAAATAAGTATGACAAACAGGCACATAACAGCATATAATACATTGTATGCATTTTCACACCTGAATCCTCCTCCACTCCATTAGAGTGTTTCTTGTTTCTCCCATATGACACCAAGTCTGAAGATCAGTCTTCTCTACAAAAATTTGGAAAGACTCCTTGCATTAGAGATGATGTAACTGCTACTGTGATGTTAAAAATACAAAATAAAAAAGGTCAGGATATGTCACTACTCGCTGAGAGTAACAAAATGCACAGACTGGACTATATCATGCTAAAGCAGTCACACACCTGAAAACACCAGTCCAGTGCCACAAAGCAGGGTGTTCCACTGTTCTACTGGGATCAACCAAAATAGAGACAGTGTGACTGAAGAATTGTCTTCTGAAGTAATTCATCATTGATCCACTGCAAGAACAATCCATGGCAGCATGTATGGCAGGAGATGTCTCCAGAAATGTTGTATTTGATTTGTGAAGAAAAATGATGTTAGTCAATACACAAAGAAGGCACACATTTCAATTGACCAGAAAAGTCTCGAACAAAAAGAGAAAGAAGGCTCTCTTTCTTCTTGCAATACCCAAATGATCCTGATGTTGGATGGAGGCAATCCAGCAAAGATTCTGCATGCTCCAGAAGCAAAGTTTTAAATCCCTTGGCCTTCACAAATAGCCTAAAAATACCTAAGAAAGTAAGCTAGAGAGAGAGTTTCTCACTGTATCAGTTCACCCACTATTAATAGACACGGAAAGATTGCACCTATGACAACCACTCTGAGTTGTGAGGCAGCATCAAGAAGCAGATGTGTGCTTCCGGGGATAGGCCTGTTTTCAAAAGAATGATTGTAAATGCACGTCCTTCACAATGTCTGATCCAGGGCCCATTTCCAGCATGGCAAGGAAGGATAAAATGGAAGTATGCCAAGTATACCAACATAAAACCTCTAAATTCATAGCAGACAATTAAAATGAATGGGAGTAGGGACCAATTCCAGATTAAACAGCAGCAAAAAAAAAACTTGAAGAAACAAACCCCACCGCCTCACACACCAAAGATCTTTCTGCCATGATTCCGTATGCAGCCTGCATAATATCTATGGATATGTAACGAAAGAAAAATAAAAAATGCCTCTTGTAAATGGTGTTTTGAAAAACTGATAAATTCTTGGCTTCATTCCACCACTGTTTTTGATACTCGTTCATTTATGATTACGATTCAAACTTTAAATGCCTCTATGCTTTCAGCCTAAAATACATATTACTTGCTAGTTGCATTCTAAATGACAGTTCTTTCATAGAGGTTCCTGCCCATGGGGCAATTTAGGGTCTGAAGAGGCTAAATTCAGCTTCATGTATTTTAATGTTCAATGCTGCCTATTGATAAGTTGTGACTATTGAGTGTGACAGACCTAAAGATGTGCAGAAAGTAAGTGCCCAGTGGGATATTCTCCCCCACATTACAAGAAAAAACCTTACAACTGTTAAAAAAAAAAAAAAGGCAAGAGAAAAACCTTAACCCACTGCTTAAGTGTGTTAAGAGTGAAACAAAGATCATGGGTTATAGGAAAGCCTAAGGCTTATGGTAAAAGCATTTCTCTTGCTTATGTTGGCACAAAGACAAAAGGTTTCAAAGAAAACGTATATAGTTATTGCCAATTCATTACAGTATTTGTGCTAAAAAGAATTTCCAGCACAGGTCAGAATCCAATGATATATGAACCACAATGTCTTCTGAGGTTTGGATCAAGTATGCCCTGAAAACTATGGCTGCTTATCTCATCTCTGAAGCTTCCCTTCTTCCCTTTCCCTCCACAGCCTCATCACAATTTACTACTACTCATACCAGTCCTTCTCTCTGTTTTTAAAGTATCATGTGTAAATTCCACCAAAGTCTTTTTTTTTTTCTGCAAATATCAGTCTGATGGCTGTTTCAGGTGCCATATCTCAAGAAGAAAAAAGTGTTAACACATTGCAACAGCAAGACTCAAATCCTGTATGAAATCTTCCTTCATATCCACAGAGTTTTTCTCAGGATTGAATGAACCAAAACTCACCACCTCCATCCCACAACCCCACTGCAAAGATATGCCCTATAGATATATTGTATGTACTCTATACAAAAATTCACCTATGTATTTACATAACCATATATGCAATTGGGACCTTAAATTTCACACCTGGAACTGATACAGTTTGCTGGTGGTGTTCCTTAATGTGAAGTGACTTCTTTATAAAGAAAATTCTTGATCTTCAGGCTAGATGGATCAACAGATAATGACAACTAATGATGGCTATATATTGTTTTACCTTTATTTCACTGATACTGTTGCATTGTTTCACGTTGTTCACTGCTATTAACAGAGACCCAGTTTTAAAAACCAGGTATCTAATAACAGTCAACAACCTGTTCACTTCATATTTGAAATATCTACCATATTGATCTAAGAACATTTTAGTTCAAAGAAAATCTGTTCAGGTACTTTTCTCTGGAAAAAGTCATTTTAACAAAACCCAAAGTTTTCATCAATTTTGATAGCTTCTAATGAACAATTTGTGTTGTTTGGGGTTTTTTTTTAATTTTCATATTATTTCTACTTCATCAGTTCATTTGTTTTATACCTTTGCCTTAAAATGCTGATATGCAGCATGTTTCAAAAATATTAACAAATCAAAATTCATTTTAAAAATAAAATTTCTCAGAGATACCATCCCATGGAAACCTTTGAATTTTGCCTCAAGTCAGAACAAAAAGAGAAGGCTTCAACACATTTTATCCTGAAGAACAGAAAAATGTCATTTTCAACTATCAATACAATACCCAAATTAAGAATCTAATTTTAATGTCTTTAGATTAAAATGAAAGTCCTTAAGGTAGATATTGGCTTCATTTTCAGAAAATTTCAGAAACACAAAATAATGATCAACGCTCAGGACTAAATTTTTAAATACTTGGACTACTTATTTTTCTTCTCTCTTTTTATAAAAAAGAAACAAACAACAGTACAGTCCCCCCTAGAAGCAGTGAGGATGCATTACCTCCCACGTCCTACTGGACATTTGCCTCTGTCACTGACACCCTATCAATCTTGCCACTCCTAGAGGAAATCTCAGTATAAAGGCAAAAAAGATGAGCTAATCCCTTTAACTTTAGCCCCTTGACTTCATGAAGATTCAAACCAACATATTTTGTCATCCCTGCTCTTGAATACCTTCCTGTGCAGACACAGTATCCCAGAACAATACAAGAATATATTGTAAAATAACAATTTACTCATAAACTAACAAATTTTATTCTGGAACAGAATCTCTATATAGGAAGTAATGCTGGATTAACTGCAATTAAAAACATCTTATTTTCCTATATGTTGGTCAATCAGTTTACTGAAATTCCAAAGAGAAGGTCACTTATAAATGGTGTGCAGGCAAATTGTTACCACACCAACACCTGCATGGCCATTAACAACAGTAGTATCTGACTCCATTTTTAGCCTCATATTTTGCCCAAAGTCTAAATTCACTTTAAAAAAAATAATAAAAATGATAAGTATCACATTTCATAACTTTTCTAAGTCTTATTGTCTTAAAGTACAAGCAACTAAAATGAACAACAGAAGGAAGAAGTTCAGACAGCTTGGTAAATTCATGCCCCTTCTTTGCTGACGACACAGGTTACCCTCTTAAAGTCTATTGAAGATTCAGATAATTAATTCAATCTCTTGTTCTCAAGCTTCTGATCAATAAAACGGGGTTTTAAAAATATCAGAAAGACAGTTAATTTCTCCAGAATGCTATCTCAGCTGAAGTCTACACTAAAACTTCATTTGCCTTAATCTGGCATATATATCATATATATGTCATCTGGCACACTAATGTATATATTCCTCACTATGCACAAGAATTTGTAGGAGTCTGGACCATTTCCTTCATAAATCTTAGGGGTGTAATAAAAAGAAGCCTTTCACAGTATGTCACTGTGATTCTAATTCCATTAACAACTTTATTTCAACAGAAACTGTGGCTCTCCAGATATGTGCTCCTGAGACTGCAGGATTTTCTTTTCCCCTTTGCATTAGTTTTAAATACAGGCTCATACAACTGCACAGAATAATAGCACTCAAAGGAAAAAAAAAAAAATGTTATAGAAGGAGTTGTAATCAGCAAAATTCCAGAAAAAGGGGGGAAATGGGATTATTTTAATAGCTTTTTCATATTGGTACTTGCTGTATCTTTAGAACAAACATTTATGGAAATTAAATCAAGACTTTCTCAGACTTCCTGCTTCCTTTGCAACATTCTCTCTTTTTTCAGCCTACATACTGCAGAATAGATTTAGTTCCCTCTTCACTTGCCACCTTCAGATCATGCTATCCAAAGGGCATCTGAAGGGGAACTGCACCTAACTCAGTCACCCAGCAGCACCAAACTGCATGGAGTATGAAGCTCTTCCCACAGCAAATAAACCCTGCCATGCTATTCTTTATATTTTTAATTACAGCTGGTATTTCTTAGGCACTGAACAAAGCACAGCTCGGCCATCTGCATGAGAAGTTACACTGTTATAACATTGTTTAAAACATCTGAAAGGTCAATAGCAATAAAAATACAGGCTCACAGTGAAAAGGTCCCTTATTTGACATCAGCTGCCCAACACATCTTGATTCTGTCCAAACACTACCCAGTCTAAAAAAAGGGAGTGGAAACAGCTTAGCTACTGGCTCGACAAGTACAATGGTATTCACCCCTTTTTTCCACTTTTTGCTTGCCACAATGTGAATAGCCATGGTTAAAGTAGCACTTAACCACGCTCTCTTGGAATCAAATCTGAACTCACTTGCACCCCTCCAGGGCAGTTTCCCTTGGCTGTGGGCTTGAGGAAGGCAACTTTGACAGACAGTGTCAAATTCAGGCCAATTTTCTTGTATACTCACCAAGAGACAGCAATCCAGGGCCAAGCCTGCTTTCCTGACAGCAGAGATTCAGGAAAGAGGGTGTATTATTTAAACAAAGGAATGAATTACTTATTCCATTGCTAGCAAAATTCTCACTTACACTTTTAACCTTACATAAACATCTATGATCTGGAAAGAGAAGGTGCATCTCAAGCAGACTGCACATCCTCTCAGAAAAAAACAGCTCCTACCACCTCAGCTTGAAATATCACAGCAACATCTAAAGACACCAAACAAGCCTGGGACTCCTTGCGTTAGGTGCTTCAACCATAAATGCTCGGGGATATTGCTACAAAGAACGTACTATTAAAGAAAAAATACACCCACCAAAAAAAAAACCCCACAGAGAAGGAGAATGAGAAAATATATTTATTTCCAGATTATTACTGTAAAATTGAGGCACACACATATCAGGCTATGCTGGAAGGGTGTAGAGAGTTAAGTATAACACCCATCAAGGTATCTCATGTTGCTGAATCACGAGGTAACAATTTATTTGTTTCTCCAAATCCTTTAGGAATATGTGAACATATAAAATTTACTTCTTCTGAGTAGGACCGTATATCCAGTGGATTTTCATATTTTTGGACAGCACAACATTCCTTGAAATGACTCCAAACCTGAATAACAGTGTTTTAAAATTAACTCCAGTCACAGCTTCATTCATCCTCAGCAGTGATTCAGCCCTGGAAGGGGCTGGAGATCAAAACCACCCGCGATCACATGTATTCTTACATAAAAGCAGCCAAGCCGGGTCAGACCAAAGGTCTATCTGGTTCAATATCTTGGCTCTGAGAGCGGCCAGTAGCTGATGCCTAAGGAAAAGTATCAGAGCAGGGCAAGCATACAGTGATCCTTCCCCTGGTTACCCTTCCAGCATCCTGTGGTTTCAGGGCTTCCTGAGCCAGAGGTTCTGACAGCAGGTTTTTTTATGCTGAATTACAGGATTCAAATCCCCAGCCCTTTACTTCATGTAACAACAGGAGAAAGAAATGTTTTTCAGTTAATTAATTCATGTGATAAGCAAGATCTGTTTTTTTAGCCTCAACACAATTTAAGTGCTCCTGCTGCAAAATTACATTTGTTTAGGCACATTTCCATGTCACACATCTAGGCACGAATTCCATCGATCTTCTCATTTCATTTGCTGTTTGAAGCTGCAAAGAATCCACAGTTTGTCCATAACAGATGCCAAAAGCCTAGAAACTTATTACACACTGCTCACAGCGTGGGTTCAGATACATTATCAGCATAAAAAGAAAAAGGCAAATTAGGCCACAGTAGGAGAACACATTTTTAATATTACAGTCTGCATCTTGCATCTCTAATTTAATGCTGCTGTTTCCCAAAGTTATGCTGCATCATTCTGGGTTGCTGAACTGAAGATATGACAGTGAGCTAAATTTTTACAAGCAACTGGGCAACACAGATAGTCAGCGCACTTGATTAATTCCAGAGAAACATTCAAGGCCAAAGTGAATGAGACATTTTCAAAGAAATCTTTACGTATTCATAATGACAGAAATTAGGTATGAATATGTTTGGTGTATCAAACTTGGGAAAAGGGGAGATTTTAGTGCATTCTTCCAAAAAAACAGAAAGGAAAAACACTCAGCACCCATAAGCAAAATGCATATATATTCTCTTTAAGCTATAAATTCTCAGTTCTGTTGGTTAAATACACATGCTACACACAAACTTCACATAAATTATCATCTCAAGAAATCATTTCTTACTGAGAGGATTATCTGTGCCATTGTGGTTTCTCTCTGGAGCTCAGGAGAGTTATCTTTTACATCATATCTACTGTTTACTCCAGCTACAGCAGAAATCTTGAAAGCAGATATCAAAGAAATGTAGTCAGCAAGGAAAAATAAGTTGCAGAACTTGTAGTTTCATGATGCATCTTCCCAACATTCTGGTCATCTGGGGCTACTATGTTTTGTTTAATTTAAAGTTTCCTTTATGAAAAATCTCCCAATTAAGGATTAGATAACTGATATTGAAGGATACCTTAGAGACAATGAAACTTAAAGTCATTAAGTTATTTTTATGAAGTTACAGATTTTCCTATAGGAATCAAAAATCAGATACATGGAAAGTTTTGACCTGGTCAAATGGAAGCAGCAAGGCAAAAGCCTAGTGCCTTGTTGACTTCAGCCTAAATAGAGGTCTTTAATATGAGACAGATTCAGTTTCAGCAGTTCCAGTACCCTGAGATTTTGCAATACTGTTCAGAGGAGATGGGCATACCAGAGTTTACCCCCTAAAATTATTGCCAAAGGATGATGAGTTCCTGCCTTGAACATGTACTACTATTCAGAGCTCAGAGGATGCTCATGCATACACCACAAAACCAATCAGCAGCAACCATCATGTCTGCCCTGGCTTCTAGCTACCAACTGGCAGGAACAGTAGAAAATGATTCGGAATTGTAATTAATCTCATGATTATTCATCCAGCATTTCATTTAAGATGCTTATAGCAGTTCATTTTATATTGTCCAAAATAAGCAGTTTGCTACTATTAGATATTTCCCCCATGCAAACTAAAGAATTCACAGTACAAAAGGATTTCAAAAGCACTACATAATTTTCATGTTGGCAAATTGTTATCAAAAAATAGCAAAAAACTAGCTGCTCTTCATGATGGATATTCAACATGTTTGGGCCCTCTCTGCATTTCGGCGTGCTCTGTGAAATGAACGGTTTGAGACCTTTTGGTCTCTATTATAATCCAAAGTATTGTGTTACTTGAGCAAACAAATTAAACAGAGCAATTAACTAACTGGGAAGAAGGTGTCCGTAATTCCTGATATCCTGATGTGGAATTAAGTTAGCGCTAATACTGACATATCAAACATATTATTACTAGATTCAGCAACACTGCAAGGCCTCAGCACCTTTAAATTAAATGTACATGGCCAGTTTTTAAATAGAAAATCAATAGTGCATATGTCTGTAGTGCTTGAGATATGTGTGGTTTACTAGACTGAATCATCATGCAAGCTTTTAATTGGCATTTTTATCATGATGTTTTTAGGAAAATAGATAAGAAGGTAGGAAGTGTTTAAAGATATCAGGCCTATTTGTCTCTCACACAGGAATAAATCAGGATCAATGCTTGGAAATACTAGATGTGTGTGGGGAAAAAAAAAAAACAACATCTAGTTGTCTCAGGCCTAAATTAATCTATGAAAAGAACTTCCCAATAAGTGTATTTAAGAGATATCAGCCTGAAATACAGCAAAACTGACGAGCTCTGAGTGACAGAGGAAATAGTGGGACAATGAATTGACAGAGTTCAGCAACCAGTGCCAGAAAAAAAGTTCTGTAAATGAATTAGTAAAAGTAACAAACTTTCTACACAGTCTCCAGAGACTCCACACTGAAACAATCACTGCAACTACCAGACTTTTTTTCCCCATTTCAGTCTTATAAATCAAGAAAATAGGCAAGAGCACACTTGACTTACAAGAATATAACACTGGCCAAACAAAGTTGGACTGAGAGTCTACCTTGTACTGGAATGTGGACAGCAGAGGATATTTAAAGAAAGACCATAGAAACAAAACAAGAATTTCTTCTATGGTACCTTTCCAGTTCTGGCAACTTGCCATTTAGAGGCAGCCTGACCCAAAAAGCTATATCCACCCACTCCTTTACATTTAACAGCTCATCATAAACTTTTATTAAATTATTTATTAATATGTGGAGTTGTTCAGGTTGTACTCTATGGGAGAATACACTGACAACCCCTTTATGAAAACCCATAATTTTTACTACCTCCTGTTTTCAATCTCTAACTAATTATTATACTATAAGAAGGCAACACATTTTAACACTATTCATTCCTTTAATAATGAGGCTGATTAGCTACAGTGTGGAATTTCTGTTCTAATAATTTAGCAATTCCATATTTGAGTTCTTCTAGAACTCCTGCAATGGCATTATGAATCCTGGGACACAATTCATCTTGTCCTGCTGATCTGTCATTTGCACTTCTGAATAGTATCTTGTTGCTGTACTGATGGCCAAGCTGGT
The DNA here is from genome assembly GCA_004320125.1 of Scolopax mira. Lineage (NCBI taxonomy): Eukaryota > Metazoa > Chordata > Aves > Charadriiformes > Scolopacidae > Scolopax > Scolopax mira. The sequence continues at coordinate 315,234 of BJBW01005067.1, forward strand.
TTTAGGAAAAGGTTCTTTTTTACATTATTTCTTTGATAGGTGGTACACTTTTACTCACAGCCTCTAATGTAGGGTCTCTAATAATTTTGCCCTGTTGGCCGCTCTTTCAAATTTCATTTCAAGAAGCTTTCTCATTTTTATGTGTTTTCCCTTTTTGTAGTTAAATATTACTACAGTGGGGTATTTTCCTACCATGGGACACAAACTTTGCATTTGGCCTGATCAGTTCAGCCTGACAAATAGTAACACCTTGAACTAGACTAAGTGCCAACACCTTCAACCAGTGCCATGTTGAGGATTAATTCAGGCATCACTTCTCCTTTTTTTGATTTTTGACTCATCACTAATAGAGGAAAACTTTCTCGAAAATACAAAAGAAAGACAATATTTCTTAATGGCAAAATTGCAAGCCTGAACTGCTTCTGATGCATTGGAGAAATTCCTACACCATTGAGTCAACCTCCATGAGCTTAAGATTGTCACAAACCGTGAATCATAGTTTGCTGATGAATAAAGTTCACAAACATCTTTCACACTATGGGGCAATATTTTTTTTTATGTATAAAAAAACAAAAAATTGTTGAAATGGCTTGTTTGTAATCATGATTTTACTGCATAATACTAAGATTTACTCACTTTTTATATAAAACAGCCATTAAGTTATTCCATCATACTTATATTTTGAGTGTGTATATAATGATAGTCAAATTAGATGCAGCTTCATATTTAACTTCCAGGAAAGTCCTCAGTGGGTAGGTATACTACAAGGTAGCAACTAGATTCTTAAGAAATATAAACGAAACAGAAGACCTGTTAAGAAGGCCATAGCTTTCTTAAAAGTAAGAAAGAATTATGGTAGACCAAAAAAAATCCTGGCATAACTGAAGTGCTATCACCCCCCAGAAAAAAAAAAAAAGAAAAAAAAATCACTTTTTCATGAATTGAACAGAAAAAACAAGCTCTGGCAAAATGGTTCTCATTTGCAACTGTAATTATGGAATTTGCAGTCTTAATTATGGAAATTTGTAAGCATAACACAACCAGTAAACATAGATAAATACAGCCTTAGCCACATCCATAAAACAGCAGTTAGTGGGATAGTGTTTCTTAAACACAAGGAGAGCAAAGGTTCTCCAGATACTGGTCTAGCACCAGATCTGAAGCCCTATGGGTATGACAAGAAGTGCAATGTAATGTGTATCATAGTGACTACTACTGCAAATTGAATTTGAGACATGCTGGAAAGACTAATTTTAAAAATCAAAGGCAACTTCATTTTCAGAAACGTGCAGTGGTTCAATTTAACTAAATGTTAGATCTTACATTGTTTGGAACAGACCTACATTTACGTGTCTAAAGCAACAAAATAATCAAACAACTACAGTAACCCATGTGTTATTTAGTTCATATTAAACCCCGCCACCTTAGGATATGTAAATGACATGTAGGATTGGAATAAAAATACTGAACACGTGTTTCTGCTAAATTGATTATCAGTAAAAATTTACCAGGGTTGATACTTAAAGACTAGATTTTCAGGAAAAGTCAGCATCCAACATTTAGAAACCTAACCCAGCGGACAGACTTTCAAAGGAATGTTGCCTCCATTTTGGCACTGAAATGTACTAATTAGATTTCAAAGGGCTCAGTCCTACAGGGCATCAGGCTTTCTAGCTCTGCATCGGCTCTGGCTGAAGCACTTGGGTACATCATTAAGTATGTAAATGGTCCCACTGAAGTCCTGGGGCTATTTGCACACTTAAAAGACCTCACACGATCTATGGTGCTGCTGACTCGGGTCCAGAGTTTTCAGCACCTCACAGGAGTGACCCCAAAAGTAGTGATGAGATCTGGCCATGTTCAAAAATCTGCCAAAGGTACTGAGGCTTGGTTAAATCAAGGAAAGTCTTTCCCATATGTCTGAGAGTTTGCCAGTTGTTAGGGTCTTGAACAGTTGGTCATTTGGAGGAGAAAAGAACATGTATGAAGTCCTGTTTCATTGAACAAAAAGAAAATAAAAATACCAAAAGTATAATTATTTTGAAAACTAAGTGTGACCTTCCATTAAGTGCTGTACATCTAAGCTCTGCAAACATCTCCCTGTTCCCATCTCTGCTTCTCTTTATTCATTTAACTTTCTGTTCACTGATGCCCCTCATCCACAGACACCTGCACACCAGCTGAACTGGCAAGCATTCCCTCTAAGATTTCTTATCCCATTGATTTTAGTTTGTGTTTGGCTTTTCCACAGTCTTGGACACTGGCTTCTTATTGTTTCTGCCTCTGCCACATAAAGGCAGAGGTCACTGTTCTTTCCCTTTAGCTCGAGTGAAAAGTGATTATCACTGGTGAGGAGCAGCTGGGCAGATGCCACCTTTAATAAACAGGAAATAAGATGCTGCACAGAAATTGCCCTAAGGGCTGTCATAGCATCAGTGTAAACTATCAGGCTTAACTGAATCCATGATCACCCTTCAGATTAGAGATGGCAGCCATGAGTGCCAACATGAATTGTCCACTCCTATGCTATGCAATCGTATTTCTTCCCTCAAGTCCTACAGTAATTCTGTGACAATGGGACTATTCCTGCGTTGCTGCTCCATATGCACGAGCTGCATGAGCCATACCATCTGGCTTTACAGCTTACATTAGCAGCACTGTAACAGCATTTACAACTGCTTCTGTGGGACAGTTGGTTTGTTTCTATGAAGCCTGACAGCCTCCCACTGCAGCTCCTCTCTAATGTACAGTGAGCACTGGTCAGGGATGCCAAGACGATAATGTCAGTTCCAGTATTACATCTGATGGCATCTTTCTGCTACCATGTGCAAAACTTCATATAGCCTTTTGCCCCTAGTCTGTGCTTTTATACACATACATATACAGCTGTTAAAATTGCCAGCATTCCTCACTAAAAGGGTGTTAACTCCTTGAATTTATCACTTTTACAGAAAGCTTTTTGGATAAAGGGAATTAAAACTGTTCTTTGAGATGACGCACATTCCTATTATGTGTAGTAAACATCATGCTAAAAGGGGGGGGGAGAAAAAAGTAAAAAGAAAGAGCATTCCATGCAGCCAGCAGCTGTCAAGCATCAAAGATTTTATTTCAACATTATGTCAAAAATCACAATGCTTTAAGGCTCATCAAAACACGAGTACATCTCCAAGGCAGATGTCTTGACTCTTGGGGCTGTTGAATGCCTGGATTATAGAAAATTTACCAAAAAAAAAAATTCACCCAATTTTTAAGAAAGAAAAAGCATCCATATAAACACAACAGCTACTCTTATTTTTGGTTACCTTTCTAATATATCATCTGTAGCTACTGTATCTAGTGCTCCTTTTCTCAGCTGCTAAGGCCCTTTCAAAGTATCTTGGTATACGCTCTTGCTTCTGATTCCACTTGCCCTCCAGCCCTAAGCAATTGTTACTGCTGATTTTTAGTGACATTTTTCCTGATTTGTCTTTGTGTAGGTCATTTAAATTTTAATATATGTTTTGTATATATTTATTTTTATATATGTTAAAATATACATTAATAGACTCTGCAAGAACATATCAGGATAAGAATTTAAAAAGCAAAGTCATATAGGTAACCAAATAAAACGTTTAATTTAATTTTGATCGAAGCTAACATGTTACTAAGCATACTGCTTCACAGAATATGTGTTCTAAAACTAAATTGTAGAAAAATAACATTCTCCAGAACTCACTGAGATTCAAATAGGTCAATTCTTCAATTTCAGTGTCTTTAACTTGAAATGGCTAAAAAAGCCAGTAGCAGAAGTTTTAAAGATATAAAAGAAGTATTAATTGCATAAAGGATGTATAAAAACAGATCCTATTGGATTTATGAACCAAATTACATCAAAACATCTTATTAACTTCAAGGCTCTAGGGGAAATAGCCATTGACACGAACTATACCAGCAACAGATATCTAGACTTTCAGAAAGCCTTTGACAATTTTTCACTTGATGGATTAGTGCATACGGTATTAAATATAAGCTGCCCTAAGGAAAACTTCAAGACTGGATAAGGAAAATTTTAAGACTAAATAATTGGTTTATAGACAGAAAGCAGAAGATCAGAATTTAAAGTACCCATTCACCATAACATGGTAAGAATTGTTTTGCATGGGATTTATATCAGATAGCTATTTTTAATATTTTTATTAACAATTTACAGAGAAGAATTAAAAGATTAAAGCCATCTGTTGCCATTGGCATCAGAGGTTAAGAACTGGTTAAAATGGGTAGAAATATTTACATTTTGATTAAAATATAAGCTCAAGGTGATATGAGAATTTTAAGTTTCCCACATAGAATGATGCATCCAGAAATGGTAATTCCTTAATTAAGTACAGGTCAAATAACAGGAAAACAGTGTAATGGAGAATGTGATCTAATTAGGTATGGTCACAGTTTTTACATTCACTGTCTAATTTTAATTTAAATTAAATTTAAATGTAATGTAATTTTGCTTTTCTCAGAAAGGTTCTTTTGTAAGACAGAAATCCTCATGGAAATCCACAGGAGTTTCCCCACTAATTTCAAAGGGTCAGGGTTTCACCAGAAGCATCTACATTGATGGCTTTATCTAAATAAAGATGGAAAATGTCACATGGGTAAATGGTGAGGTTAAATGCAACAGGAAAGCTTTTCCACATGAGAGAAAAATGGAACAAGTGCAGATGGTGTGGGTAAACTTACCCTGAAGAATTTATTTGACTAATTTAAGGACTTACTTTCTGTAAATTAACCACAGTCAGACACATGAGATGCAAATGAGCTTGTCTGAAATTACTTAACAAATGGTTCCTGTAAATATACATCACACTGTAGGAAAGTTCACTTTCCCAACATGCTTCCCACCTCTTCCCTTTGTGTGCAGAAATGAAAGGCTATCACCTTCTGGATTGTTTCCAGAAGGTCAATAGATAATTTACATGAGTCTTACAGTTTTTGTTATGAAGATGCTCACTCCTTGAGCCTCAAGAAAAAAATAGAAAGAATCACAGAATCACCTAGGTTGGGGTGATCACCTTAAAAGGAAGGGACCTTTTAAGATCATCTAGTCAAACCAATGAAAAAAAAATACAAAAAAACCCAAACAAACAAACAAAAAAACACAAAAAATTCCACACAAACCACATATCATACCCAAAACACCAACCCAACACTAATCCATATTCCTGAGCACCATGTCAACTTGTCTCTTGAATACCTCCAGGGATGGTGCCTCAACCACCTCCCTGGGCAGCCCATTCCAATGCCTGGCAATCCTTTGAATAAAGAAATATTTTCTAATATCTAACCTGAACCTCATTAGGTCATTGGAAGTACAACTGGGCTTTTTAATTTTACCAGAGCTGGTGATGAAAGCTATTTCCCTATTTACTGGGGAGGTGGGGAGCTTGGAGAGGGAGGGAGGGTTATCTCTGAAGCATATCACCTTGAGGTATATCCTCACAGAAAAAAAAAAAAAAGGGGTTTGCACAAAGAGACAACAGATTTCCTCAGAAGATCCAGTTCACTGCTACCTTATGGCACGATGTTCCAGAGCTAGCACAGGAATTGCAATCCCCAGATGACTATCGCTCATTCTTCATGCCAAGTTAGAGCATTTTGTTTGAACTAGGTTTACAGCTTGCAAATTCTGTCAGATTTAGGTATGGAATCAAAAAAATCACTGCCTCACCTTCCATCCCACCTACAGTAGGAACAGAAGTTTCACAAAATGACTCAGCCATCACAACTCACTACTTAGCACATTTATGTAAAACTGCAACCAACTTCAGGTCACCACCTTTGTCTTTTTCTTCTTTATTCTCCTGAATCAACTCTTCAGGTTTCCTCTTGCCTGCCTATGTCTTTTAGGTTCTCTCCCCTGTGTTTCTTTACCTACAAGAACTTTCACATTTATCTTCAATCTCTCACACACAGTTGCTCCATTTGAGATAACAGTAACTACAAGTTTAACTGGAACTGAAAAATCATAGAATTTTGGAATCCACATATATTGAAATTGAAGGCAGGGCAGAAATCACTGTTTCAGTGATATTTAAACTACACAGCATAGTGTAGGTTTTTTTTTTTCAGAATTATGAAGAGAATTGTATAAAATAAAACTACAGTAGGAGACACATAAGTCTGAACACTTTCTCCTGTGCAGATAGAGGTCTTAGGGTCCTGAATCATCCTGCAGAACACTAGCATTTAACTGCAGTGCTTAAATAAGCAGCTTCTCATCTCAGGAGCCTTTTGCTATCAGAGAGAGACAGACATACATTAGACATGCTGATTGGCTTTCTAGGTAATCCTGATCCATGGGCATCTGATTGCAGAGAGAGAACAAAACAGAATATCCTTAGCAGTGATACCTCAGTCTAGTGCCAGAATTAGCTGTGATAAACCCAGGTTACAGCCTAAAACACCTACTAGCAAGCATTGTAACTTCAGGAAAAAAATGATGTTAACATTACTAACTCCGTTAGTGCCTGTTTATGCTTCAACTGGGATTAAAAGTTGAATTTTTTTTTCAATTTTTTGTGTCTATTTTTAAGTGGCTATTATGAACAACTAGGAATAACTGAGAGCACAGGGAGATGTAGTTGGAGTAAATATATAGACACACACAAATAATCAGAAAGAATTCTGGAGTAGCTATTCATGACTAGCTCAATATATAGTCCAGTCCTCAGTCAAAATGGCTTGCTAGGTCAGGGAAATATAAAGATGGACATGGTACTTAACAGAGAAATGCTGTATTGCAGATTATCAGCCTTGGTCAGCTGACTTGCCCTCTGGAGATGCCTGTATATCATTAGGAGTTGCCTTCACTCTCCTCTTGTATGCTTTGGAAAAATATATAAAGTTCAATGAAATAAAATGTGGTCTTATCAGTCACATAATTCTGAAGCAATTAGGAAGAGAAAAAATACCAATTAGTATTTTTAGTTATTTGAGACAAAGTTATTTTAACCTTCATGGGACATTCTCACTTCAACAGAAACAGCAGTTGCTCCATATATAATTTAACCTCTGCTTGACATCCCACCCAAAAACTAGTATGGACTGGCCACTGAACTGGCTTATTCAAGGAGAAAGAACGTGTGGTCATGGGAAAAGATTCCTTAACACTTCCAAAATCTATATGAACCTCTGAAAAAAGAACAAAAAATGGAAGTATTGTTACAGATGATCTATTCTTAGATTATGAACAAAGAAAATTATACAAAAATTGATTAGAATAAATTGGAAGAGTAAGGATAAAATAGCATTGTAAACAGAGGAACAATGAATTTCCAGGAAGAAGTGGCAAAATTAAGTGTTACTAGTTTATGTAAGCACAAAAGTGGATAGCATGAGCAATGTTCAGTAAGTCTGAAGAGTATCCATAAATTCATCATACTCAAAAGCCATTTCACCTTTGTGGGACTTCCTGGGGATTTTGGATTGGTCACATATTTCCTCTGCAATACTAGCTACAAACTCATCTGGTGTTCTTTCATTTTTCACCACAGGGTCTAACTGCAATGTTTACTTTGCTTTGAGCAGAGATTTGGACTAGATGAACACCAAAGGTTCCTTCTAATCCAAATTATTGTATGATACTAGAATGGTTTTAAGACTCAATTTCACTTATCGATCAAGTCAGGAAATTTAGCCTACCTCCACAGAAATTAAAAGCTCCTTGGTCCACATTCTATATTGGGTTAATATAATGCAGTGCCCCACTGAGACCATGTTTTCAATAAAGTCCAATGGCCCTCACACATCCATTGCCCAGGAGCTACAACCAGACCCATAAGAATGCTGATCATGGCTGTGAAAAGAAAAGACCCTCACTGCACATGGAGTCATAGACAGGATAAAACTTTCTAACTAAAGGCTCTGTCTCAGGGACAGAAGATTTTGTAAACACTTTGTTTCTCAATAAATGACAGATAATCCCTGCATTATTCTGTTTTGGCACAAAAAGACCTCAAATAATCAATTCCAGATCACTTATTCTTCTCATGAAAAATGGTTATGAAGAGTTCCTGTTACCTGTAAACAGACAATGATCATTATTAAAGGTTAATCATAATTAAACTCTGTACGTATGTAATTTCTCTGCTCCTTTTCCCTTTTAATATCAGACACTTTATGTAAAATGTATTCGCAAACCTTTTCAAGAAAGAATAAAGTATTAACAAAAATTTTAAAAACACTTTGAAAAATATACACACTTTCTTTTCAATAATGAGTCCCATTATATAACAACTTTTACAATGTGTTCCTAGAATCATCTGGGTTAGGAAAAATTTCAGTCTGTAGGATTTCAAAGGCTATCCAAATCCAAGCTTCCTGAAGCATAATTTCACTAATCCTACACCACTCCTGACAGATAAGCATCTTGTTGAGTCTTGCATATCCCAGTGATACTGGTTACAAAACAGGCCTTGGCAGCCTTTGCTATTGCATAATTGCTCCTAGGAGAGCCAAGTTGACTTTGTTGAGTTTGAAACTTGGCAAATATCCTCTTTTTTGAAGAGTCACAAAAATAAAATCTAAATTTGGGATCTATTTTTCTTATAACTGCAACTGATTCTTACCAGTTATTAAAAAAGTAGGCTACCTTAGATTGGTACTAAATATGTTAAACACATGGAAGATTTTTGCTGAGATGTTACTCTGTTCCTCCACTATACCTTTACTTCTGAAAGCTGGCCATTCTTGACTCTTTTCTACTCCAGTCCTCCCTTCATAGCTCCTACATACAAAAAGCAGATTCATGGTTGAACCTCCAACCTGACAATGAATTCAAAATTAGGAGGGACAAATTTGTCTGTTTATATTTCTCACCACGAGAGTGCAAAGCTTTTTGATTATTCTTAAAATAAGGGATTTCTTCTTTGTGCTGAAGTTTACAGCTATTCATTTTTGTTTTCTTATTAAACAGTAGAAATAATTGATGACAGTAATCCACAGATATCTCTTTGAATGCTCACAGACATAATCAGGTATATTTCATTACATATCTTTAGATTTCAGCATGCAGTGACAGCATCTATAACATGTTATTAGCTCAGTGTCTGTGATTTCATTTTCTACCTTCAAAGCAATAAACACTCCTCAGACTAGAAAGGGACAATGCCATCCACAGCAACTTTCATACTACATGCACTCATTTGGATTAAATGACAGGATACAACTGATGAATGATTTGAATTAATAGCACTCTCAGGGGGCAGAAGAAGCTACAGTCCCTAGAACCTGTCCTACTATGAAATACATTCCAGTTTTACACAAAACTTTAGTAAGAGTTGTTTACTTGACTGCTGGAAACATTTGATTAGTGTTAAGAGTGTTTAAATTCCACCACTCATCGAAACTATTTTTACCCCTCTGGAATACTAAAAACACTCAAAGGCTCAGCTGCTATTTGTAATTTGTAGATTGTGAGTGAGTAAGTGTTTCAAACTGTTTTCCTGGTGATCTTGAGTGAGCAACATTAATATGATTCAATGAAAAAAAATATGTTGAATGCAAAAAAATATGTTGAAATTATGCCCTGCTCCATTCTAAAGATAATCAAACTTAAGTTTAAGGTATTATTCTGGTGATTTGGGTTTTTTCCTCCTTCATTTGATCAAATCCTTGGTCAAGGAGCTTCCTTTCTAAGTTAAAAAGCACACAGAGCTTGAGGGAGAGAACTATGTTAATACTTAACTTGGACTAGAAGAATTCCCTGTACATTGGTTAGAATCAATGCACACTGATTAGAAGAGTTGATACTGACAGTATATCTGAATCAGAATAAGACACTAGAAAACTTTGTTGTAGTGACCAGGCACCATATTGCAATTAAAATCACCATTTTTCCAGTTTAAGCAAATGTTTCCAGCAGCTGACAAAAATGAAGCATTTCCGGTCAATGCTTTTTATTACTCACAAATATTTAAGAAGATAATTTTCATTTGACAAGGCTGAATTTCTCTCTGCTGCTTGTCTACTTAACACACAGTGATGCTATTGTCCTAACGGTGCAAAATCTGTATAATAAGATGTCCATATCAATGTCCACTATATGAGGGAAACTGAAGTAGAAGCAAACATGAAGTGCTGGAACACTTTTTGAAGACTCTACAAGGTATTTATCAAATTCTACAAAGACAGTGGGACTAGCATATTTTTGCAAAATGTATTCTTTAAAAACCTTCTCAGTCCTTGATTCAGTAACAAATGAAAAGGTGGGGGATAAGCATTACCTGAAACCTTACCAGGATGACCCAGTTCTCTGTTCAATTGTCAGTCATCACGACCAACTCCCACATCATGGTACAAAGCTACATCCTGCTTTTTCACAGAAGTCAAATATGTTCCTGCTCTAAATTAAATCGATAAAGCTTTTATATTCATGGCAAGAAACAGAACTCTGCCCTACATCACCATGCTTCAATATACCAATCTATAAATAAACATCTAGCAAGCTAAAGAATTCAATTACATTTTCATTTCTCTCTGTCAACTGCAGATCACAGAGGAACCTCCAATGACAGCAAAGACAGATGATGAAAACCTGATCAATTACTATCATTGCAATTTAGATAAAAAAAATCACTCACTTTTCAGCTCTGCTTGGTGCCCAGAAGAGATTAGATTAAAACTAAATCAAGAGGAAAAAAAAAAATCTCTAAACAACAGCCAAAGAAAACCTTTTCCAGCTCTTGTAAGCATCCTCAGTTAATACTACCATGTAAAGTCAGGGTACCAGCAACAGCTAAAAGCAAATTCCAGAAGGCTTTTGAAAGTTATCAGTACTACTGAGCTTTCACAGAAAAACAGCATGAAAAGTTTTGTTAAAGTTGTCCCCCTCTACACTGGATTTTGGACTGTATTAGAGAGCTATCTAGGACATGGCTGAGGCAAACATTACAAATTCTTGTGTCTGCATTACCCACTGTTGTGTACAGCCACACTGTGCGACTCCAGGAAATTCTGGTGTTCCTCAATTGTTATAAAGTTGCTGCAGAAATTTGCTAACATCTATCTATCACACCCTGATTTATTTCAGTTTTGTGAAACGTAGATAAAGCACTGAGAGGCAAGATCAGCAACCAATACTTTAATTTGTATCGGATAACAGGTTTGTATGTGGTTTTGTAAAGCAAAATACAGAGAACATGAGTTTAGCTCATTGTTACAAACAACGCAAGTAAAGAGAGAAGACATATACTTCACCACCACCATGATGCTGTCATCACACACAGGAGTCTCTAAAACAACAGAACTAAAAAATCTTGACTTTATGTTTAAAAAATCTATGCTTTATTTAAAAGCTGAGGAACGACACTTGGTTAATCCCACTGAATTCTGTGTACGACAGCAGTTCAAGTATGAATAGCATATCTCAGCAGGCAGAATTAGCACCAAAGGAAACACTTTAACAGGAACAATATTAAGCCTAGATCTTATCTTTCTTCTGTCAACATTTGTCAGGAGCACAAATCACGCAGTCACTTAACTGATTGCCTCGTGATGCCCAGCCCTGAGGCTGCCACACAAACCAAGGCCATCTACCACAGCCTTGGCCCCTCTTTGGAACCAAGCAGACTGACAACCATGTATGACTGTGCACCCCACGGTGAGACCCATAGAAATACAGATATATCATCACACGACTGAAATGTATCCCTCTTACGCAACTGGATAAAGTTGGTAAATCTTCAGATTTACTGTACATCCCACTCATTTAGAGAGCTGTGCTAAGGAATGCAGCAAGGAGGAGGCTGCAAGCACTCCGAACAGGTTCTACATTGGCACCCAGTACAGCTGGGGGGCTCTCAGAGAGCAAAGGGAGTACAGAGTGGATCACAGACTGCCTCAACTATTCTGCCAGGTTATACCAGAACTGCTATTGCCACCTCCACATGATACAAATAATCCTTTGGCTCAAAGGCACTAATGAAACTGTGAGACAGAAAACTGTGAATGCTTTTCTGCCTCTGCGGCTAAAATAAAATTGGTTTTCCTTCAAGCCTTCTATTATTTAACTCATGCATCATCTTGACCAGCTGGTTTATTTGAGAGTTGGTAGAGAGACAGAGAGTAACAAGCAGGTCGGTAGAGAGTCACCACACAAGTGTTGGCTGTCTATTTGACTAGAGGGAAGAAAAACGGGATAGAAAATTTACACTAGACCAAGAAGGCAAAACAGTGGTAGCTTAAAAATCCAGCAGCAGGCAGAAAGAGGATACAAAGCTGAATGAGAGAAGACTTCACATCTCACAGAAGCCACACACCTTCCACAATTCAGAGGTCCTAAAGCTGACTCGAGTATTGAGGCAGCCCATTCAGAACTCCTCTTCCTACTTTATGCTGGACAAGCCTACTTTTATTAAACGTTTGTCTCTCCAGTTCCATCTAAACTGTTAATTAATATTAACATTGTTCACAAGTTTTCTTCTATTTGGACAATAAAGTTAGCTGTCTGAAATGCACAACACTAGTGCAAAGGGACCAAAGTCAACCAGCTACAAGTATGGACAAGCCTTAAATTTCATAATTGACCAGACACTTGCAAAAGCATTGTTTGGCTGTGGGGTTTCTGCTAGTGGTGGTGGTGGTTTTCATATTGTTGTACATATTATTAGTCAACTACATGGTACGATTGTACAATGAGTAGCATTTCTCCAACAAGGTAAGAAAAGAGGATGTGTCGGTCCAATGGTTAAATTTTCACTGAAGCATTTAATGCCAAAAAAATGCCAGAAAACATCAGCTTAGGAGAATACTGGGTTTGGGTTGGTTTTTGAGGGTTTTTTTGGCAGGTTTTTTGGAGGGGGAGAGGGGGAGACACCATCTCTGTTAAATAACATTTCTCACTAAAAATTGCTGGGATTATGTTCTGAGATTTAATTTTTATACTATTATTCTAACATCGATTTATAAAAGCACTGCACAATGCCATGATGCCATGGCTAGTAGCAAAAAGTGAGGAAATAATGAAAAAATAAAAATTAAAACACACATCAATATAAATACTGGTTTGGAACCTAAATTATGAATTATTATTTTGGAAAAATACAGTAGCCCTACCCTCAGTGAAAAAGAGACACCCACCAATTATATTCTCATTGTTTTGATTCCAGAGAAAGAATGGAGAATTCTTACTGTACTGAGAAGTGGAAATACTTCCCACAGACAAAACCGATGATTTTACCCAACGCTATACTTGCAGCATCCTATCTTCAAACTACATTTTCTTCCCTTCCTCTCCACTCCTCTCCAGAGTGGATGAGGGATGAAACCTATCTGCAGACTTCACCATAACCAACAGCTTCCAGATTTATGAAGACCCAGAAGCTCATGTAAACTTATTGCTGACAACTTAGAAACAGCTGTTTCTAAGCAGAGGAAACACAGGGAAATTAAGAAAAAAAAAAAAACAAGAGAGAGAGAGAAAAGGGAAAAACCAAAACACCTGAAGTAGAAGAAAGACTGACTGAATAGTAGCTTTTTAGATCTTCCAAAAAGAGCAAATAAAGACAGAATATGGGCTGACTAAGCTGGCTGCTCACAGGATATGTGGGAGCAGACCTGTGAAGCTTTAGCTTTTTACGGCAGTGAAGCAAAGAGCGGGCACATCACAGAGTGATTTTGCATTATGCGGAACATCTACCACATAAAAACAGTTCTGCTTGGTTGTGTGATTATATGTGGAATTTGGGGATTTGTTCAGCTTTGCGATGAATTTACTGCTATATTATTTTTCGGAGACATTTCTTTTCCTAGATGCCCAGAGTCAGCCTTTGATTGATTAGTGTGGTTTTTCTGGCTTACCCGCTAAATTGATTTGAACAATTCATTTGTTAATATAGTGAAACACACGTTCAAGATTACAAATTGTTTAACAAGTCTTGACAAACAAGTCCCTTGGTGGTCTTGAAGTTTCTCAGACGCAGATGGATGAGGTACAATTTTATAGATTCTCTTTCCTATTTGCGTAAAGCTGCTAAGGTCTGACATAGGCTTTAGTGCAAACAAGGGGCATTGTCAGACAATAAAGAGACAATTGCCTGTGTTAGCACAACAATTAATTTATTTGCAGAGAACCACTCAGTCTATTTGTTACTAGAAATGTGCTAATTATTCCTGCTAATTACATGCAAAACCTTCATTATCACCTATATGAGGAAGAGGACCCCTCAGGTTTCAGTGACAAATTAATTACTGTGTTTTCCTTCTGAATGTACTTCTATGTACCCTGTTATCTAAAAAATAAATTGGATACCAGTAAGCTTGTGTCTCGGAGACATTCTGCAAACTAAAAGCAAACATACAAATATCATATCAAGTTACTACTGCTATTTTTTCAGGCAGGTATATCCTGAAGCTCTCAGAATTATTATATTACTTTGCAAGCTCTTAATCCTAATAAAATATACCATGCACTGCTAAATTCCCCTATTTAACTGCTTTCAGAGCCCTTTACACATCTTTAAAACAATGGATAAATAGCAGGCATTAAATTAAAAAAATATAGCAAATAAACCCAGTGGTAAACTGCCCAGGCAGTACCATGTACATATAACTTCAGTGAATAAATATGATTTAAAATTCATAATAACTGAAGTGAAAAGGACTTCAAAACAGTTGAATTGCCCAGTTTTTCATTATCACCATTCTAATTCAGCACATAGGACATTTGCCACTAAGTCCTTGCAATGCCTGTCAGGCAGGGGAAGTTTTATGCAGAAGGCTGAAGAAGAAGAGGCATGTAGGATCAAAGTTTTGGCTTGGAAGGTAGGAAATATGGTGAGCAAAGGAGCTATAGCACAATGAATCTGGCAGAGGGATATATGGAAAGGCTGTAGTGAATTCTCAATATACAGGCAGATAAATCAACGGTTTTAAAAAAATGTTTTTATATCTCTGTCCTGGTTTGAGGTCTCTTAAATTTTGCTTAGAAATCATTAGTTAAATTTCAGCCATTTCTCTGACACCTTGCCAACAACCTGCCTCTACTGCCATTAAAAGGTGCTCTGGAGAATAGTACCCAGTGTCCCTCCTGCTTATTGTTACCTGAGGCCTCCTCAATTTCCGTGCTTGGCACAGCAGAACACCAATACCTTAACACCTCAGGGTATCAGGAGCATCCATTAATGGGCACAGGAACATCATCACACAATTCCAGACTGTGAACTTCATCCACAACTGTAGCAGCACCAACAACACTACACAGTACAAAGCAACAGCTAATCCGTGGATGGATACAAATTGTGTAGTCCTGGCAATACAGCAAGGATGGGATAAAGTAGCTCAGACATGGCTACTGAAAGGCCAGCAATACAGTTTCACAGTGAATCAAGTGATGATTAGCAACTACAAAAAGTCATACTTCAATAGTCACTCCACCTTATGAAGATAAAGCAGGAGTGGAAGAATAGACTCAGAATCTGGATGACAAGACACACTGCCCTACCTCTCCAGACCATCATCACAGAAAGGCAATGCCCAAGAGCGTTGAACCTAGCCTTAGAGACCATTTCATCCATGACTCACTGGACCTATACCCTTACTTCACTTTAATCTGGGTATCACTTGTCATACAGCCCTCTCTGCTGCATAAAACATGATACTTATCTTCATCTTTACTTGCATTTGTAGCCCATTCCTCAGACCCTCATATCTATTTTGTATATCAAGAAGCTGACTTAAGCCCCTAACTCACCCATGATAAATCCCATGCCTATTTGTTTATGGTTTTAAGTAATTGTATTGGTGCTTTTTGCAACGTTCTTCCTCAGAGGCAGGAAACCCCCATAAATATGGCATCTTCATTATGAAGATTCATTATGAAGATATGGCATCTTCATTATTTAAGTCTATCTTCATCCTCTCCTTTCACTGAGGCCTTCAAAAACCTCATTAGCAACTATAATGCTAATGATATACTAACCTCCCTGTGCTGAACTTCTGAACAGTTTCCCTGCAGTTTCCATCTGTGTATTTCGGTTTGTCTCTGTGGCAGAGGATAAGTTCTCCAAAGCAAAAGCCATCTCTTTGGCATATTCTTGTAGTAGCTAACATGTTTTAAACATTACTTGACTACAATTGATGACTAATTGACTACAATTAATAATAATAGAAGTAGCAATAGTAGTAAAAGGAGGAGGAAGCACAGGGCAAGTTTTCCAAACCAGAAATTCAGGGAAAGATTCAACAATTAGACATTAATAATACTTTTCTCATTATTACAAAAAACAATATTTTAAAGTATTCTAAATTTGAGAGAAAGTAATGGAGGACAGGAATTGATCTGAAAATAGAGGTGCATAATGAAAGCTGCATGGCATCAAAAATTATTGAGAGCTGGAAGTGAAGGGGAAGGTGGAAGAGCAAGTGATTTCAGCCTCGTTTTCCTGTGACACACGGGAGGAACAAGACATTGCTCTCACAGTGAAACATTTGAGCAATAAAATCATGAATTTGCCTAGAAGGCAAACCATTTCAACATAGGCCTTATTATCTTCTAATTTGCCTGAACTGAATTATGAGGACATATGTTTGGCCTGGCCTAAAGTACAAAATATGAGTAGGATTATGACCATTCAAAGTAGCTGATAAGATGCCGAAGCAGAAGAGAACCTTCCTTAAGAGACTAGAAAGCAGAGGTCAGCACTGGATGAGCTGACATATAGACTGCATCTTGTGATCCCATGGCTTAATCGCTTCACTTAAACCTGTAAAAGTAGCAATAGAAAAAAAAAATATTAGAAACTCTTTGTCATAGCAGGAGATGGCAACTATGTGACAAAGAATGACTCAGTAATATTTCTTGCTTCTTTCCTATGTATGAAGTTTTTTGAGATTACCTGCTCTCTTAATATTCCTTCCCATCTAATATTAAGATAAGACTTTCAGTAGTCAGAACTGCTACAATTAGAACAATTGCTCAGTAGTAAGAGCAATTTTTTTCAAATGTAGGGCCTAGGGATTTATACATCTACAGCTACAAGGGACATAGATCCGCTCCTCCTGCCAATACCAACACTAGCCTATTGAGTTCTCCAAGAGAAGAAGCCAACACTGAAGTTGGCAAGAACTGATCTAACTCAGAATTATAGCACTACCAGAATTTATTTTATGAAAATCCATGTGCACTAAAATACCAAGTAATTTTAAACTCCTTTACGTTTGGCAGGGAGGGGGAAGTAGTTGTTTGGCATGGGTTTTTTTTAGATCTCCATTTTCCTTCAGGTTTTCACATGCTCCTGCATAAACATTTCCTGGCTCAATCCTGTGTTTGCTCACACCACAGCTCTTCCACAGAGGCATTTACTTCCTGCTGCAAAGAAGGGGGAGGGAGGCAGCGTGCAGTGCAGCACCATTTATCCTTTTCAGACATGATTTGATTTACAAAAGAACCAGCTACAACTTGCTGGGTACCAGAAGCTAAATAAATTATTTTAGTGTTTGATTATCCACATTATTCCAAAACAGTGGAAGTGGCAATTGGTGTCCCTCCTGTCATACTGGGACCCAGGTTGCACAAGAAGCTTGTCTTGCACAGAACCACAAGGTTTCTGGAGTTGAAAGGCTCCTGGAACTGTTAATTTTCAATTATTTCATCTTGGATTGAGCACCTTAACTCCTCTGTGTTCTCTGGCACAGCAGCTAAAATGGAGCCACCCTGCTGGAGCCTGTACAGCCAGCAGTTCCCTAGGGACCCCCACACCCTTCCCCTCACTCCCCCATTAATGAGTGGCTAACTAATGGCAAATAGAAATAAATTAGCAACTAACTTATCCTGGCAGATGTCGAGGAAGAAGTGAATCCTAAAGAGAAATTTGAACAGGGAAAAAGACATACGAGCTTTACAGTTCAGCATAAGAGCACTTGCCTAAGATACTGCATCTAAGGAAATAAGAAGATGGTTTTAAACAAAGTAGAAAGTAAGTCTCCAAGGCTTGCACCACAAGTGGAATTGAGAGGAGGGATGAAAAATGTTAGTATTATCTCTGGCTCATGAAGTCCCAAAGCCATGATTCAGTAGAAGGTAGGAGAGTACACCAAGAAAGGATCATTACATGCTTGACGTTTTCTTATACGCTCCCCCAGGCTGCTGTCAGAAACAGGATACCCGGCTAGACAGATGTTTAGTCTGATCCTGTATGACTGTTCTTACTTTGTGATAGTAAGACATAAATGTGGATAGGAAGAAAGTTATGTGCAACTCAGGGGGATCACATGAAACTTGAAGTTGTTGCAGGCACAGCAGCCGACATTGAGGGGATTCAAACTGAGGGGTGTCAACTCTGGACAAATTCTGATCACTATGGACTTCACCCTTGGGAGAAATTCGTACTGTCCAAAATCCTTCTCATACATTTCAGGACTTCTCTTCAGGACATGGGGCACCTTTGTAGTCAAACCACTTCCCCAACCCTCCTCTGGTCCTTTAGTTACATATTTAATTCTTACAAAAAAAAAAAAAAAAAAAAAAAAAAAAAAAAAAAGAAGTTTCTTTCTGTCTGTGAATTAATATCTGTTGTTATGCTATTGCCTACGTGGACATTTTCTGCACTGCATTTTCTAGGTCTTTGCAGGAAATCAAATCTTCCCAGTGCCACTAGTCCTTCTCATATTCAAGCCAAAACATATTCATTACGTACAGTGCCCATTATCCCCCCAGAAGGCAAAGCAGAAATGTAGATCTTTTTCGCAATACAATAACAAAAGTCATGATATCAACCATAATTTCTAAATTGGACATTGATGCCCCAAATCACACGGTTCAAACACAGCTGGAACAATGGGTCAGGAAGGCTTTTATTTCCTATTTAAGCATAGTCTATAGTAAAATGAGGACAACGGTCATAAGAAATTTTCTTTCAGCACAGCCATCAGAAAGACTACCTTTTTTTGCTCCTAGCCATGTCAATTCATGCTCTTGTTACAGTCAGGCAGGCTTGCTAAAGAAACTGTATATAGAAAATGTTATACAACAGTTGCAGCAAGTAGGCTCTACAGCAGCTTATTTGCTGTGACAAATTGCACAGAGAATGCCCCGCACCAATACTCCATATTCTGTTCTGGGTCACCGAATTGATTCTGGTTCAAATTCCAGACAAACCATTTCATATGCAAAGCCATTAAAGGGCTAGAACTATTTTCTTTTGCTAGCTCAGAGTAGCCTCTACTCTGGGAGCTAGGGTAGTCCGCAAGGCAATACGCACCACGGATGAGAGCCCACACAGACACTTCTTGCATGGCTTTATTTAAGAGGGAGCTGCACCATCTTTCTCCCAGTGGTAGCATTTTATAAAAAGATGAAGCTGTCCAATGGATATTGGGTGCTCTGGGAACATTTACAAGATCAGCTCTCACAGGTAATTCTGATCCCAGAACATCTGATTCATAGATCCCAGCCAACCTTAGAGGAGCAGAGCAAGGAGCCCTGCAAAAACAGGGGCATTCTGGACCTCAGCTGGCACAGTGTGCCAGGCAACATGGAATGGTAAAGTTGCTCATGGAGCTTAGGTGTCTTCAGGGCTAGACTGCAGTTAAGGAGGCACTCTCACAGCCACAGTTTTGGACTTAAATAGCTCACTCTTCCAAAATTTCCCTTTAGGTAAAAAAAAAGTGGGAGGACCTCAGTGATCCATTTCTCTCAGCAATACTGTACACTCTACAAATATATTCTCAACTGATTGAGAAAATTACTTTCTGGTTGCGTGCACCGCAGACTGAACCCTGAAATAGGTCTTCAGGAGATGGAAATGCTATTAAATAATACAAAAAACAGTTATTTCACTGTATTTCACTGAATTTTTTAGGGTTGGAAGGACCATAGATATCATCTCCCCTGCTGAAGCAGGATTGCCCAGAGCTAAAGCAAGTTACTCAGGGCTGCATCCAGGTGGGTCTTGAAAACCTCCAAAGAAGGGGACTACATGACCTCCCCGTGCAGCCTGTTCTAGGGCTCTGTCACCCTCACTGTGAAGCAAGTTTTTTTCTCATATTTGAGTGGAACCTCCTATGTTCCAACTTATGCCCATTACCCCTTGTCCTCTCTCTGGCAACCACTGAAAAGAGTCTGGCTCCCTTCTCCAACCCACCCTTTAGATACTTATAAGTATAATAGAATTATTTTCTATATAGAGGTATTCACCTCATTTCAGCCATCCTTTAAAATCTGGTATTTTCTTAATAAATCATCTTTCATAATGGGAGGGTGATTTGGTGACATTCTATGACAGCTTAAGCAACAACTTCAACAAGATCAGACCTGCCATTTAAATAATAAAAATACTCATGAACAAAGTTTAAAACGGATGGGACAACTGGCCAGAGAGTGATACTTTCTCTCTGTTCTGACTACAGATGAAGAAGCACAGAGAACCAGCTTAGAGAGCAACATCCATGTGCTTATGTTATGACAGTCAATGTCATCTTGTACCAGAAAAAGCAGGACAAATGCAGGATTTCTTTAAAGCTAATGCACTTTAAAATACAGTGATATTACATTTTTAGTCAGTATCTATAAACTTTTTCTGAGAGTTGAGACTTGTGCAACAGGCCAGCTACACAAGATTCACACCATACTATGAAAGAGAAAAAGATAAATTCTCAAAACAATGCGCTGTTTAATCTACCTTACACTGTCCATTAGTTCTTATTGCTCAGTAAAAATAGATATGTGTCTACATAAAAAAAAGATACAGAGATGAATATTCTGTTAATTTACATAAAGGTTAAAGACCTTTAATTAATCTTTACATATTAAGGAGTGTTTATTATTTCAATCATAGTGCCCACTCCACACATTAAGGCCATAATTAATCTGCTCGTTCCCCAACTAATAGTTCAGTGACTTTAGAATTATCGAAGACCCCTTGCAGATCAATAGTCCCTCATTACTGAACCTGCATTTTGGTAGGAAAAACTATAAACAGTACTGAGGGGTAGGGGGAAGGGAAAGTAACTTCTGTTAAACTTATAATGCTTATCAGTAATACTGAGCAGCAACTTTCTTGATGCTGTCACCAGATGAGAAATCATTTTCTAATTAAATGGAAAAGCAGCATATATATGAGGTAAGAGCCAGCTTCTGAGTGTGGAAGTAGTACCATTTTCTCATTTTGCAGGGTAAGTCTGCCCTGCTTCCTCAAAAGAAGACTCGGTAAAGGAAAATGTGACCTTGGAAAGATTTGCTATGTATGGCACACAAAAACTGTTATTCCCAAGACTCCACAGCCCCTAAATGTTTCAAAAACAGGCACAGAAGAATGAAAAACCAGACGGGCGACCATGATGGCATCAGCAAAATACCTTATGCCTCACTCAAGTATTTTATATTCAAGGCATAAGCCTATTCAAGACATAAGTCCTATATTTCATTAAATGTTCCTAATTTATACCAGAATCCATTGCCTCTTTGTATTTCAAGGGAATAAAAATACACAGGATATTGTGAACAAAATTGTTATTTCTTGTGGGAATAAAATCCAAACAGAAAGAGAGAGAGAAAGACTTAGGCTTAATCTTCCTTATTATTTGATAAGAAGCATTTTCTGAGTAAAGGTACAAGTAATTTGTGGTTCTGATCATTCTAGTATGCTGTTCCATACCTAAGAGTAGAAATTGTTTCAAATATTTAACAAATCAGGGCTAATTATATAGAATAATTGAATCCTTAATATAAAGCCTGAGAGACTTTATTCTTCTAACGTTACTTGCTGCTGATGTGAATACCATGAGAAGAGATAAAGCTACAGACCTGTTAATACAAAGAAGACAGTAAAAAATTACTTTTAGTTTTGAGAAAAACTAGGCTCTGGATATAAGTTAATTATTAAAGTTCATCCCTTTTTTTCCCCAAAAAAAGTTATTTTAATTACTGCTTTTTTATGCCAAGTGTCTGTTTGACTTAAGAGAAGAAATGACTTTCTATTTGAAGCAATGCCTACTAGAAATAAGAGTTACTCAAGGGCAGTGTTTTATTGATAAAGCCTTTTTCTTTATAATCATCATATGTCATAACATTTCACAGGATTCATGAGGTTCATGTTTTTTCAAAGGCAGAAACAACTGGAAGTTCTGATCCGGAGCTAACAAAAAACCCCAAAGCACTGTCTAGTGTTGGAGTAATTTTTGCATTCTAAACCCTAGATATAGTAAGAGACAGAGCTTCATAAAAGCAAGAAAGGTTATTTATTACCATAAGAGCTACCATTTTTAAACTGTTATGACTATTTGCATACATTTACATGCACTGAAAGCACAGCCATTCAGAACAAACAAGGTTCATTATGAAGACAAACATGCAGAGTATGACTGAGTGACAATCTGCACAATAGCTGATTTAAACTTTATCGGTCTCCTCCATTCACTGACCATTTTTTTGACCAGGAGGAACCGCTAAAGATGCCTTACATCTCTTTGGCCACTTATTTTTGATAAACCCCAGGGCTGCCTCTCTGTTAAGGTGAGAGAATACACTAAGCTGTCTTTTCAGTCTGTCAAAACCTCCTATATGGTCTCTGACTTCTAACAGGCAACCTTAAATGAATCTCTCTCAAGTAGTGGAATAGGTAGGAAAACTGGTTTAGCAAAAAGACATACACAGTTCCCTTAAATAGTTCAACTTTAAGGCATGTCTGCATGCATTCCTACTGCCTGTGACAATAGTAACACTTCCTTTCAGCCTAATAGGTCCTGAGCCCCATCCTTTGTCTGCTGATTAACTGCTCTATTCATTGACCAGACCACTAATTGCATGCTCCTTATAGTTACCCTACATTACTGTAAGAATTAATGAGACACAATTACAGCTCCCAGAAATCTCAGGCCTAGCCAACTGCACAGCACTCCAACTGAATAAGAACTCCCCAAGAATAAAGAGAAAAATTCAGCCCATTGTTCACAGGAAGCAGAATGTTTTTTGTTAAAAAATTGTATTTATTTGAAGCTGTTTCATAATTAGGCCCTGGAGAGAAAAAAAAGAAAAAGGAAAAAAAACCCAGAGAGAATAGAGAAAGAACTTGGGAACCAGCATTCACTGAGAAATCACAGTGGATGCAAAGAGATGCACAGACAGTTCAGATATGAGAAGAAAAACCATAAGGGATGGAGTGCATGAAAAATCAGTGCTATGAATAACACAAACATCTATAACCAATCAGCTGTTTAAACAGAGCATGTGCCAGTGTATGGATATTACCACTAACACAATCTTATATTTGACTAATATAGATTTAATCTTGAACAACTAAAAATAAGCATATGGCATGCTTCTGCACTCATGTCTCTACTATGAGATGGAGGAAGAGGAATTTAATTTCCCACTCTCAGAATTTAATATGCATTAGCAGTCAGTGTCATTAGCCAGGAAAGTCAAAAGGACGGACAGAAAATGAGTTTTTGGAAAATCAGCCATATTGAAAACTGCACTCACATTTAATCTGTGTAATCAACAGGCACAGCTATTCAAAGTCTTAGTGACTACAATCACTACCTATTAGTCTGTAAGTAGTTCAAAAGCTATTATTCTCACTTGAACAATTTTCCAATACGCAAGAGACTGCATTAAGTTAATGAAGTTATTATGCAAAGTCAATATTCTTTGTTATGAAGTCATCTTCTTCTATTGGTTCATCTTCAACATATTTTCACCATATAAATTTAAGTTATATGTATAGTTTGACAAAGACACCAGTACTTAAAATAGAGCTTGAAATACAGCACTATACTTTATAGTCCTGGTAACCATTTTCCAGGGTACAATTTATAGCAGCCACTGAGACCCCAAACTAAGAATGTCATAGACTGGCACTGCTACATTCCAGAATCAACATCTTTGGACAGAGACAACATTTTTTGTACGACTCTACAGGGATTCTCAATAATTGCACCTAACTGCAGTAATAGTTTAAATTCATGGAAAATGGATGTTCTTCTGATACTATCACTCACTCATATCACAGCAGAACGCTTTCCTGCATGAAGCAGACAGTTACCACCATGTGGTGCTGAATCCCAAGCAGGAAACAAGGCACGAATATGGATCAGAGACCTTTGTGTTCAGTGTATAATAAGTCCAATATACCTGTCATAGAACAGCAATCATTAACTCGGGGATCTTTTGTTAAATGGCCCCCGTGGCTGGTCTGTTAACAGCAGGGATTGAATTTGCAATTTCTGTATCTCAAAATATCTCCCTTTTATGATTATGATCGCATCCAATGCCTTAGTTATATCTCTACTTACCATCCTCAGGACTAGATTCATCTGCCAGGGACACTGCAAGCCAACAAATTCATGCATTTCCAAAGTCTCTAGGACTTGAAGTGAAAATACTGATTTCTATTAACCTTGGCTGATTAATCAAGCTCAGTGCAGGACCACAGAGCTTACGTATGCAGTATTACTTGAAATGGGTTTTCCACATCTCTTGAAAAAACCTTTGAGGAAAAAGGAAACCTTTGTCTCAAATAAAACATCACCTATCTCGTTTAAGCTATTCCTGTTTCAAGCCTAAAAATAGAAGTCATCCAAATTCCTGCAGAGTGTGATGTGAGATTATTTCTGCTAGTGCAAATAATGTATTCTGGTATCTGGTCCAGCCTTCATTTCTCATGTTATGAAATAACTTGAAGAAATACAAAATATGCACACGCTCGAGGCTTGTTGTACTTTCTAATTGTTTCTCTCTACATAAGACAAAAGGGAGTCCTTCCTGCAGATAAATACTAAGAGCCCACTATTGAGGTCATCACTTCCAACTAAGGTGTAACATCTAAATGAAAGATAATTAAAGACACATGCAGGACCTGCATCTTAAGAGACAAAAGAACGTTTCAAGTCACAATCTGAGTTCACTCACACCATTTCTAATGTGTTGTTTCATTCCCAGTTTCTTTAGAACTACTTATGATTTATGGTGCTGCATGCAGGATCAGCAAAGGACAATCTTGATCCACCAAGTGCTGCCACACGCTTATTTTTACTGAAAGTGATTCACCCAAGGAAAGGAAGCTTCCATTTGTACTTCTCATCCTATAGTTTGTATATTGCACATCACAAGCTTCACTGCTTCAGAGTTTTCCTTCTTCCTTCCTTTTCATTGTCATATCTGCATCCAGCCTCCTTTCTTCCTGCAAGTAGTTCCTCTAAACAATGGTTATGCATATATTGTCTCCTAAGTGTGGTCACAGAACTATCTTCGAGACTAGAACCACCAACAGGACAAGTGCTAAACATGAAAATTCATGCATTGCCAGGCATTGCTCATGCAGCATATAAGTCCCTACAGGATAAGGCCTATGGCTGATTTACACTAGAAAGGTTAATATAGAAATTATAGTAACAAGACTCCTCTTCCCAAGCAACTTACACCTATCCCTCAAGAGAAGTAAAATGTACACGTAAAAGAACTTCTTGCACGGCTTCTGCATTAGGGTTTTTGCTGGCATAGCTATGTTAGCAAAAAATTCATATCCCTCCCTGACAGGCCTCTTTGATAACACTTTTAAGTGCAAACCAGGTGTCAGTATTTCAGTTATGACAGAAAAAGAGTTCTACACTAGTCATGAGCTGAATTGTAGTCTTTCATGACTTGGAAAAGCCCTCATTTCCAAAGAGGTCAAATCCTATAATCATGTTTTCAACCAGCATAATCTCTCATGAGTACTAGTTAATATAGTATTAATATTGTACTGTATTAACACATACAAGTAGGTGAAATATTGTATCAGTCAACCAGCCACTTATATTCTGCATTCCTAACAAATGCTTATTTACACTACAATAAAGGCACAAAAAATCCAGTGCATGGGAGGTACCAATACTTCTATGTAAAAATGTGCTGAGGCTTTTAGGTCAGAATAAAAATAATTTTATATCTAATTAATCTAAAATAATTATTGATCTCTGGACATTATAGTCGGTTGCATTCAGCATTCAGAAAGATCCAGGTTACTCTAAGAAAAGAGTCTATAAATTGAGCTCCCAGATGCATCTGATCATGAAACAGGATGATGAAGCAGGATGACAAAAAACTTTCATTTTAACCAACACTGTTAGGTAGAAAGTTAACAATATTGGTTTGAAAGCAGCTAAACAGCTTTTAAATAGAAGGTTCATCATTAAATACCTAAACCTAGCATTAGGCAACAACCCCACAGCTGAGGAGAAGATTGAAAGAAGCCACACTGCCACAGGCAGAGTTGCAAAAAGTCCCTTAAGGATCACCAATTGTTGTACCTGTTCCTAACCTACTTTACTCTGATCCTATGAGTTTATTTATGGAATATATTTTGGCTTTGCACTGATGTGGCAATAGAGAAGGCCCTTTGAAAGCACCCCTCACTGAGGTGGAGTGCAAGGGCCTGGGGTATTCCTCAATACAAGCAATGATGCCCTGTGATAAAAGTCACCATGAGTAAAAACAAAGTGTTTCTAACTACTTACACATGCAACATTCATGGCCATCGATTAGCCAAGCAGCATGAATCTCTGAGCTACAAGAAACAGTCATTAATTGATTTCTTTAATTAATTAGTGTTCCTTTATTGAATATACAGAAAGAAAACTGTGGTTGGACTCAATGATCTTAAAGGTCCTTTCCAACCTAGATGATTCTATGAATTTTGCAATGAGGCAACAGCAACACAGAGCATTTGTGCCTTCCATCTTCACTCTTCCATCTATTTAGCTGCACCATCCACAAATGTTGTCACCCTGAACACCATCCTTAACAGGGCGATTTCCTCTTTCCTGTGTGGTTGGTGGCCTATGTACCCTCAGCAACCCTATGCTCTTAGGCTTTCTCTATTGACAAAGTCCAGAAGCTACACAGATAGGACAATGCTGTCATCCCACTTAGGGGCTGGGAACCACACTCCCTGTGTTCTTCTTTCCCTGGTATAACTTTACTCACTTTTAAAAAAAGAGTATGGTACAACACCAACTGTGTTGAAAGAATTGGGACCCTCTACCTCCACTTGTTCACCTTTCCCTAATTCTCCTAGGCCTGGAAGCTTTCTCTTTTTTCACCATTCCCCCCTACAGCAGCTACTGATATTGCTCTAGGTCATCATTTTGACAGCAGCAGAGGCCAACAGCTGCAGGTTACTTACTTTCTTCCAGGCACTTCATCTACCAGGACGCAGGGCGAGGGATCCCTCTTGTTGACCACCACTGTGGTCCTGAGAAAAACTTGGTTCACGATCAGTGAAAAAAAGGTGCACTGCAAGTGAAGGATGGTGGATTTTTCAGAGCTTTTTTTAACACTAGAGTCCTTGTTTATGTCTGTTTTCATTCCTTCCTACTTCTGCTACACTTTAAAGAAAATTGTACTGTGGAAGTTAAAAGTCTATCATGGGAAAAAAAGGTATTATGGTTTCGATGGGCACTTCAGTTACAGATAACCTGGGTACTGAACAGGGAAGTCAGATCATACACAGCCAGAGAACAGTTGATTTATTCCCTGATTTACTATTACTAATTTCAGAAGATCAACCAGCAGAGTCACTTCAGTGACAAACGCATTAGATGGACATAAAGCTTTGCACTACTTAACTATTTGTGACATGTAACCCTAGCCCTACCCTCCATCAAATGAAGTAGAATTTGGCTAATATACAACTTATATGTTTGGCATACATTGGTCAGAAAACACTGAGTGGACAACATAGTCAAATCCCTGTCAATTTAGAGCCTTAATAATTGCTTTTTAATACCAAAGGTCTAATGATTCACATGCCAATGTGAGGGAAGCTAGTCACTGGAAATCCAGTGTGTTAGTGCCTTTATTAGGTACACAAAGTGTAAGAGTGGAGAGAGCTAAAAAGGTACAGACAGTCCAAACAAATACAGGATAAGACTAGGAAGAAATATATCCCAAAACAAAAACACAAATTGCCAATTAACAGGAGGCCAACGAGAAACATGTATGGAAGAATGCAGGGATGTGCGAAGAATTGAGAAGCTATATTGCAAGTAAGTTTTATTCATGGAGAATTTCACATGCTCCTATGCTCCTAAATCCTGCTTAGGAACTTAAACTCTCACTCGGTTCTACAGGAAATTAGTCATCTTCACATCTCTTAGGATTTGGGCTCTGTGATTGTTACCATAAGGCACCGGTGTACATGCCTCATCTGGTGCCTGTCCTGCTGTATTAGGCAACTAGAAGAATATTTCGAAGAAACTCTTGATGCACCAGTGACTCAGAACAAAACTCCCATTCTACCATAAATACTTGTAATGTCCTACACATAGGACCATTTAATGGGACTCAGTAAAAGTATCAGACGAGCAGTTGTACTATAGAAACGCAGAGTATGGGGAAGGGGTGTTAACAGACAATTGCTTATCCTGAACCTACCTACAGGTTCAGCAATTTCCTCTGTAAAGCTGCCAGCCTTTCTTCACACACAATTATCGTGTACCATGTGTATTATTGTAGAACCTAAAGCTCAGATCATGGATCAGTCCTACACAGATGCAAAGAAAAAAAAAAAATAATAATGCCTACACATCTGATCAAAGTCATGCAACCCAAATATTAGCCATAACACATTTTATTTAAATTTAATTGTCTTAGAATTTCATAAAAATTTTCTTCATATTACAGTTGAACAGGCTTAGAAAGTAAAAATATGCATTGAACCACAAGGAGGAATACAGACTCTTACAGTATTATATATACTCTCAGTAGGCAGGATAATCATCTTCTTTGCATGCAGTGTTTTTTTATATAGATAGCTAGATAAAATGTACTCCATGTAAATGACTTCTAAAAACTGAAAAAATGGGAACCACTACAGTAATTAAGATTTTAGAGAGCTTTCCATTATAAACATGAGAATAGGTTTGTATATCATTTATAACACATATTCCCCAGCAGCACTTGGTTTCCACTCAGAAACCCTGTGTAAAGATACTTAATTTTTAACACTTACAAAACCAAAAATAACTTACGAGAAAGCAACAAAGGAAATTTGCATCTTTCAGGCAACCTGATACTAATATCTTCATAAGGTAAGCTGTATTTTATTGAAGATATAGCAATACATGTGTGTGTATTTTTTCCTTCACACTTGGATTTTTTTTCTTTATGTCACAATTTACCTTGCAAGTTTAAGAAATGCATCATTTATTCATGACCTCTACTTTCTTTCAGACCTCAGTTACACAGGTGACCCGGTTAAAGAAAAATCAAGTGGTTTGTCTGACAACAGTTAGTGTCAAAACCAAACATATACATTGTATTTCTGTTAGCTGAAGTTATAATAAATAAAAAAAAAAAAAGGAAGAAAGAAAGAAAAACACAACAAACCCAAAACCAGTGCTTGCTTTTCTGTACCTTTTTCCAGAATAAACCCTCATAATTAAACTTTCCACTTTTCCAAGTAGCTGACTATGTATTCCTGCACAGCAGGAGGTTTTCTCCACAGACATATTGACTTGGACAATAAACAAAGCAGAAATCCCTGACTGGAATTTACAGCTAAATTTAACCATGCATATTGTTAGTAAAATTTGCATATCTGTCTTTCAACATTAAGAAAAAATAAAAGTTGAAATTCAATGAATTTTGGCACTGCACTGCTTTACAAGAAAAAAAAAAAATGAGATTTAAGTTGTAATTTCCATACTCATTGAGGCTGTATGTCAAAGGAAATCTGTTTTAAAAAAAATCCTGGTGCTGCCTTGATGAGATTTGAAAGATGACAGCATACTAGTAGTAAAGGAGCTTCTTCTTAACAAAGTTAGCTTAAACAGTACCTATAATATACTGCTGAAGAATTCTAGGAAACATTTCCAGCATCTCCCATCTCTCTGTCCTTCAATCACAAAATACATAGAAGCAGTTATGACATTTTGAAGACATTTCACCCGCCTTTTTCCCTCAGTCTTTACTTTCCCCATGAAACACTAACAGTCAACATTGGCTTCTTGCAATTAAAGACAGCGTAAACTTCCACTACTACTTTTCACTGATTTTTTTTTGTCACAATACTGTGCCACCCCTAACCCTCCAAAGCCATGAACCAACAGCAGCAAACACTCACCTTCTCTTTTCAGATTTTTGTGCCTCTTTTCTCAGTAATCTGGACATCTGGACGTCCTTGGAATTTGATTTAAAGGAATTAGGGTTTCTAATTCTTTTAAAACTAAGTTACTTCACCTGGTTCTGCTTAGCCACAAAAATTAGACAATGGGATGCAGTTGTGCCAGCATTAAATGTTTTAGATCAGCACAAATAATCCCACACTGAAGAGAGGAAGTCATACTATTTTGAGGTACTTTTCCAGGATAAAAGTTGGATGTGTTCCAGGGATTATACTATTGGTTATTTGGCTGGGGTTTTTTTTCATTATTATTACTGTTGCTTTTTTAAAAAACTGAAACAGTGAATTTTTACCAGTAGAGCTCTCTCATTAAATCATTAAAACGCGCACAGTACCACAGTGTGTATTTTATGGCTTTCCATACTTGCACTAGCTCTGGGCAGGATTTCAAGGGCACCTGTAATCTGTGCTTGGTCTTTAGAGTCTAGCTACTCCTCAACTGAAGGATGGAGTAGGATAAATAGGAATCTGGCAAAAGTGAGGAACTTGGACATTGCTTAAAGACATTACCTACAGTTGATGGGGCAGATAAGTGGTCCACTCTTTCTTTTCTTAGGTTTCAGATGAAACAAACGCAATCATTAACACTGAAACTACAAGATTTCTAATGCCCCGGTGAGATGCACAGATCAGCTTACACCTCTCAGAGCATTTTTAGCATGCCCTGGAGACTTGGGTAAGAGATGTCTGAATCACGTTCCTGAATTTTTCCTGCAAATATGATCGCAACTTTTTTTCTTTTCTAAAAAACAAGTTGTGCTGTGAGAGAATTGCACTACAACCACCACCACTAGCATTCGGGCTGTGGCTGTAAACAACTTCCTATCATCACAAGGTCTAAATGAAGTTGGTGAGAATAGAGTTTCCCTACAGATTATGCTCTTGTGAGATCCAAGAACTGCACTGTTACATCAGATTTTTTGTAAAATGTTACATT
This sequence comes from Scolopax mira, assembly GCA_004320125.1. Taxonomy (NCBI): domain Eukaryota; kingdom Metazoa; phylum Chordata; class Aves; order Charadriiformes; family Scolopacidae; genus Scolopax; species Scolopax mira. The sequence continues at coordinate 346,302 of BJBW01005067.1, forward strand.
CAGATATTGTGCAACAAAGATAGCCGAGGAACTGGAGGAGTAATTCTATTCTGCAAATGTGCAATGAAAACTCAGTTAATAATCTCAGTGATACTGAGCATTTACCTGGAAATCACCAATGAGCTATCTGCATTCTGGTCCAACCATAGCAAACCAAAAAACAACAAGAAAATATGACTCCCAATGAAGTCATTCCACAAGATGCTGAGACCTCATTGGGATGTGCTCATTATACTGAAGTCAGTGGGAGTCAAAGTCCACAACTCTCCAAATACAAATTGCTGAGTAGAAAATCAAGCCAGCAGTTCAACATTTCAGAATCAGGCACTGAAATTAATGAGTTAAAGATTAATTCACTCACAGACTGTGTGTACATGGTCACCTCATGGGGCCATCACCAGGAAGACAAGAGATCTTCTTAGAAGAACTGGCTCTACCTGAGGCTAATTAACAGATATGCTGACTGTAAATAAAAGCAGGAGGTGGTAAACAGGAAAGAACAGGAAGTTTGATGGGGCTCCCAACTGATGCTATGTGTCAATAAACATCAGCTGAAACTTAGATGCTGCTCTTGTACTCTCTTTAGAAAATCATTATTATCCCATTATTCTGTAATGCAGTCTAACCTAATCTCCATGCATTATACTAGGGAAGACATTTTTCATCAACTCTACATTTGTTAATTACAAAACCAAGCATATTGAAGTTATTTTGTTTTACACATAGAATGAAGCAGTTTATTTAAAAGTGCAAATTATGATATCCATCTTTACTATCTATAAAACTAATAACTATTTCTTATACCCCAATCCAAATTAGTGATCCTTGTAAAAATACTGTTTGTTTCAAAAACACCAGCAAGAGAGCACAAACAGCTGTTTAAAACAGACAAGAGACTGACATACACAACAGTAATTAGTCTTTTTAAGCACAGAAACACTTTTTCAATTTACCCTCATCATGTCCTAAATCTGTAGAATATAAATCTCTTAACTCTCTGGATTTTGGCAGGAGAATCTTTATATGTTTTTTTACCAGAGCATTTTCCATCACTGACTCTTTCACAAATTTTCTGCCAGTAAAGGGTTACCTGTCAGAAAACCAGTTTTGATAGTACTGAGCACTGAAAAGATGGTGATGCTCATTGTTCATTCTCTGCCCCACACCTCCAAAAGTTAACTCCCACTGCAAGCTGGATTTTGTCTCTTGTTTCCTAATCCCCTCTCCCATTTAAAGACCCGATTTGACAAACCTTTTCTCAAGCAAGCAGACACTTTAAAGTAACCAGGATCACTGACATGAGGATAGACTATTTTGCATGAGAAAGTTTCGCAGGATGTAATCTTCTCTTTTCCTTGAAGTTTAAGTAGTTACTACCTACTACTTAAATGAAAGAAATTTAATAGTCTCAGTCCAATTACTTGTTAACACATGTTTATTTCTCACCCAATTACTTCCCACAATTCTTCCAGTTTCAAAAGAGTGGACAGATTTGGCAAGTCCACTTACTTCTCACTTCTTGACACTATCATTAAGATTCAGATTAATGCATACAAATGATGTGAGAGAGGTTGCACTATTCTCGCTATTCTTGACACACTTTAGAGACAGGACTACAATCTCTCCTTTCACTTCACAAAATTTCTGCGTTCATTTTAAAAGAATTTGCATGTTTTCACTGCATTTTTAGGAAAACCTGGACATACATTTATTTTGCTACTTTTTCCAACTCATGAATTCTAATGTAATAAAATGTCTTCCTTATGCGATAATTACTGAAGTAAAGCTAATTGACTGTGCAGCACTGTGCTTCAAAAAGTATTTGGATTCCACACGTGAACAGCTGGAAAGTTGTACCTTAGGAACTCACTTGTATACTTCAATATTATACTTTCCTTTCTCCATGCTCTCTCCTGCCACAACTTTGTTACTAGAATGATAAATCTCTTTCTCAACAATACTTAAACTACTTCTTCCTTTCAAATGCTGTCTTATTGTTACCTTTTCTTGAAAATATTTATTTTAAATAATTCTAAAATAATAACAGGCAAGAGGTAAATTATTGCTAATCCACTAACAATGTACTATAATCAAATTCTGCTGACAGAAATTTGAAAGAAAAATGTATACCCTGTCAGGAAAATAAATAAAAGAGACATCATCTACTTTGGTCAATACAACTACCAAATAAACTTAAGTACACAGGAATATAACTAGATATATCTACTTTCACGTAACCCTAAAACTTCTGAGGAGCTTATTAAAAATACAGAAAAAAATTAGCTGCTGTCTTACAAAACTAAGCATATGCTCATATACAGATTTGATCATTAATGCCTGTGAAGGCTAAAAAGTACAGTATTGCTTAGCAGTCATGAAGCAATGTAAATTAAATTGCCATGAAAACAAAGTTTAAAATATCAAGAAAAGTATTTCTGTAAGAGTGCTAAGATGCAAAACAAGCAATAAAGAAAAACAATCAATTTTTCCTTAAGAAACACCACATGTTGCCAGTTGCTGATAGATTCTGGCTACAAAATGCATTCTAACACTGAACTAATGACAGAACATAACACATACTAAAACCAATGTAGCTCATATTAACAATTTTTCTTCCTGAATTTCAATATTAGCTTTGTTTTCTCTTCTTGTCTTAATACAAAGTCCAGTGAACTTTGCAGGAGCCTTACACCACTAGTTGGTGGGATATTCTACCCACCAACTGTGGAAAAACACTCAAAAAGGCTCACAGTTGTATTTAAAATATAATGGTATCAGATTCTTATTGCTACAAGAAGAAATGAATGAGAAATGGAAGCTGCAAAAGCTAATCAACAGAAATAACAGAAAGCTTGAGACTCCAGAACCCCAACCTATTCAGGTTAAATTTTCTGTTTCTATGGTCATATCTTTTGTGATTGTTTTACACTTTTTGTGGAGAAAGGAGTTTCTTTTCTGATAAATTTTGCTGATAAATTTTGCTTTGGCAATCTGTGATTGATTGCCAAAGTTCCCACTTACTCATTATACTTCTTCTTACTCAAGGATAGCTATGCCAATTGGGATCAAACGTCCCTTTAGCTCAGTATCCTGCTTCCACAAGTCAGAGCCAAGAGAAGAGAGCATGAGCAATGAAAGGAAATACAGTATTTTCCCAGAATAACTCCCCAGCCTTCAACTATATTCCACTCAGGAATTCCCAAGTCTAATGTGATTCATCTGCTTACCTTGCCCAATGGGTCTTCTCTTTTAAGCACTTGGTCCATTACCCCTTAAACTCATGTGCACTCACATTTGCACCCACAACATCCCAAAGTAAGGCTACCTTGGGCAAAGAACTAAGAACTGTATCACAGTGATGCTATGTTTTGTGCATATTCAGTGTTCCGTGGATACAGCTACTCGTATTTGCTTATTAAAACCCAGCCAAAATAAAAAAGAAGATTGATGCACCCCTTGAAACAAACTTTGAGTTTGCAGATATCCCAGCAAGTTGAGTCCAGTGGGAACTAGCATTCTGAGCACTGTGAAATGCTGCAAGAGAAAGAATTATAACAAGGTTGAATATAGCTGGAAAGGCAGCCAGATGTCCTAAGTGAAAAAACAGACACCCTAACAAAAGCAGCAAAAAAACCTCTGTGAGCCTCCCTCAGTCCAACAACTGAATTTTGATCCAAGAAGGTTAAATATAGGGCTGCTTGAAAATTTTCCACTGTATCTATTTTTGATGGGAAATGAGGCTTTCAGCTAAACACTTTTTGGTTGGGTTGTTGGTTTTTGGGGTTTTTTTTTTTGGCATGTCTAAGTACGTGCTTCTGCAAATATACTTTTCTTACCAAAAAGCCAAACTTACAAACCAAAATATTTTTACTTAAAACAAAAATGTTATTAAGAAATTCTAGTTTAGAATCTCATTCAATCTGTGGCTTACCTGCTTTATGTGGCACATCCCCTCTATCAACTAGACTTACCACTTAAATGACAACTCAAATCACCGATCACTCTGAGGGATTCCCTACTTCCAGCACTCCATTAGAAGAGGAAAGACCATGGCACAGTGTGGTCGGTGCTTCGCAGCCTCAGCCTCGCAACATAGGACCTGCAGGTGTCCAGATGCTAATGTTGGAAGAGGAAGGACTACAGTAACATTTTTGAGATCAAGAAGTTTTAGTTTTCAGACAATGTCTTCCAGTTCTCTGAATTCTGTCAATGCATGTAGTTTTTCCTGGAAAATTAAGACAAAAATGAAAAAATATTTGCAATTTTATCAAAAATTCATGCAGAAAATTTCATGGTTCAAGCAAGGTCATATTCATTAAGCTCCAAATTCAAACCTAGCATCTGGATCCATCCATACACAGGTCCAAAAAAGTTTAAACTGCAGAGAAATGTTTCAATTTTTCCATAGCAGTCCTGTTAGCAGGACTGTTCAAAAGCCAAGGAGCTAAAACCAAACAAAAGCAGTAAGGGCTCGTTAGATGGAAGAACTTAGTCTATGAGTCCTAAATTATAAAAGACCAACCAGCCTAACATACAAAAGGATGAAGATAAGATTCAAACAATGGCTACAGTTACTAGGTAAGAAATCTGTAATGCAAAAAATCTCTATAGGAAAATTGGCAAAGTGGCAAGAAAATTAGATATTCCATTCATTGTTACCTTTCAGGGCTCTCTAATTCAGTGAATCACGTAGAAGGAATAAATTTGATAAAGTTAATGCAATAAAAATTGAGAAGAACAACTAACCCATTAAGGCTGTTATCACCCCTTTTCTTGGAAGCCCACAATCCACCTGAAGAATTGAAAGCTTCTCATCCAGCAACAGGCCCTGACCAGACCAAGACAGAGAACCACCCAACTAATACTACCAGGGACAATGTTAGAACTAAATTTCTAATATCCATCTCTTCCCTTATGGCTATTTCCTGCTGTACAATTGCATCCTGCCACCCTGAAGGCAAAATAAAGAAATCAATCAAGACTGCATCCTTTGTGAGCCCACAAAAGACAACTGCAAAAAATCTCATACCAGTGGGGTACTACTTTCTTTTCCCCAACCACACACACAGAGGACTATTACTGCTATCATTAGCACCAACTAAGAACCAAGAAAATTCAAAGGCACTGGCAAAGGAATATCCTTATTAAAAAATCAGTGGGTAAAACTAAAGGAGGGACATTTTGCGATTACATTGAATTTCCTTTCAACACTTTGTTTTTCAATCACACCATTCTTTTACTAAAATAAAAATAGAGAAAGGTTTTTAAGAGCGAGTTTCTGCTGAGACTAGGCAGCTGAGAGTTCCATATAAGCAGTTCCAAACACTGCCTAATGCTGATTCCCTGTACAGAGTTAACATCTTTGACTGTCTAATGTCATAAAGTAAAAAGTGCTAACACGACTTGTCATTCTTGAGGCCAATTTATTCATCAAAATTAGCACAAGCCCAAGCCTGCTGTCCTTATTCATATTTGGAATCACCAGCCACTTATGTGTTGTCCCAGCAAAATTAACACAGTGAAGAATTAGTCAGGATCTAGCCCCGGAGATAAAAAATTTGTTTCGAGTAAGTGAAATACAAAGAATAAATATTCAAAATGAGTGATGAAAGATATGTTTGTTATTTCCATTTTAACTCCAGGGCAATGAGTAATTTCAGTAAGAATTTCTCAGTGTGATTTTTATCATCATCCAATATTTTAAAAATTACTACTGTGCATCCTCCATTAAAAGTTGGGATTGGAAATAATGCAACTTTAAAAATGTCCATTTCAGACATGCATGCAAAACATTATTGCCTTAAATTATGCTATTGCTGACTTATGAGGTACAAAAAGTAGCGTCAGAATTTATGAACAACGTTGTGTTGTTCAAGCATTTAATGACACACACTTCAAATCAGTTATACAAATTTCACTTTCTCATTATATCTGGGGTTTATTCTTATCCATGCCGCTCCACACAAAGTGTCATTTTTTCTTCAGCTCACTTCTTACTCATAAACGCAGCACCTCATTAATTTTTCATTCACCTACAGCACGTGAGAGGGCACCCATGTAAGCTAATGTCTACATATAGTTTATGCAAACAAAAGTTATTGAGTCAAAGTGGGCTACACTGCCTAATCTTACCTCCTTACCACTGGTAGCCCAGACTAACCTACTGCAGATGGTTGGCTCAAAACCTTTCATATCTACTTCTTTCATGTCTCCTTCCACCAGGCTGGAGCAGCTAGTAGAGAGCTGTGCACAGCCCAGGTGAGATTTCTCACCAGGAGACCCGTGGCTCCTCGCAGTGTGGCAACTCCAACTCCAATTTACAGCACGTGAGAGAGAACCCTGCATTCCAGCTTCTCTATCATGGTTCTTCCTTATACCCTCTCCGCTGGCACCTAACTCAGACATAGATGCCACAAAGTTAAGTTGACACAGGTCAAATTAATATACAGAGCCTCTTTAATTACTTCAGCAGATCAAAGACCAGATACACGCATGCCATACCACCTTAAGGTCAGATTGCAATTTTTATTTGGAAGTTGTTCACCCCAGGTGGCTACAGCTCGGTCAGGTAAACCAGGTGGATGTTGGTCTCTTTTCCCAAGTAACAAGAGGACAGGAGGAAATGGCCGTAAGTTGCAGCAGGAAAGGTTTAAATTGGATATCAGGGAAAATTTCTTCACTGAAAGGGTTATCAAGCATTGGGACAGGCTGCCCAGGGAAGTGGTTGAGTCACCAGTGCTGGAGGTATTTAAAAGACATGTAGATCTGGTACTTATGGACACGGTTTACTGGTGGACTTGGTAGTGTTAGATTAATGATTGGACTTGATGATCTTAAGGGTCTTTTCCAACGTAAATGATTCTATGGCAACGCAGTAGTAATAGATATTTACCAGAAGCTCTAGAAGGGGATTATAAACAAGTTATTAAAACTGAGGTCCTCAAAACTGAAGACCAACCAACTTGATTTTCCATCCCATACTGGGAGTAATGATGGTGCACGTGCCATTTGAGCACGTGAGCATTAATGACATTTTGATGGATCATGGAGAATAGCAAATATCACTGCAGGAGTCACTGGTGTGCTGGAAATCTGGGCAAGCTTTGACGTTGAGGGGAGAGTGGTGAGTGTGCATCCTCTCACATTATCCCCAGAGACCAAGCTTCTCCTTGTCAGCCAGGACCCAAAGGAACCTTCCTGGGATTCAAGATTTGTTGCATTTGTTATGTATGTTGCATTTACATACAAATGTTCTCGCAGTTGCCAGAAAGTAAATGGATCGTCACCTGGGCAATCAGAAGACAACACTACTCACTATGAACATACATATTTAATATGGTTAGCTATTTAACTGCGTGATATTTATATTATTCTCCATATGCAGTTACAATGAATCAATGGACTGTTTAACACACGACAATTTGTCTTCAAAAGTCACACAACTTATCATGTGTGAAGCATCACATGATGAGGTATTTACAATCTGTAGCACAGGTGGATTATAAATAAAGCTTGCTAAATGATGGGCAAAATTTAAAAAAATAATATTAAGGAAAATTTAAAAGCTTGTCCTCAAGAGTCTTTATAATCTATATTTTCTTGCATTCCTTCCTCCTCCATTGTTTCACTAATGAGAAATGAAGCAATATACAATTATACTGAGTGACCCAATACATTGCAGCCCAATCATCAACTGCATAGTGTGGGAGAATAAAATTAAGCCTTTTGATGCATTGCTCTCATGCTAAACTGCTGTTCTCACCAACTTCTTGTGCTGATTTTGCTGTTTGCGTTGCTTCTCTAGTGAAGCCTGCACATCCAGACCAGCCTCAGGAAGAAATCAAATCATGGTCTGCTCCTAAATTCAGCAGCAAATTCTCCAGCCACATTCTGGGCCACAACCTGCAGCTTCACCATGGGGGCAATCATCAGAACATAGCACCAATCCATCACTTTGTCATCCTCCTTTTTTGGTAAAGGGACAGCAAAGTATCATTCCAACAGTTTCTCCCCCATCTCTGCAACCTGCTTTCAGGTTGTTTCCTCCAGAAGTAGCTACTGCAGCAGACTGTATTCAGTCTTTTTGCCTAAAGGCTCTCTCACGTCTCACCAACCAACAGCAGCATCATGGTAGTGGTGTCCAGCCATGATCAGATCTGACATCCCTGAAAAGATGTAAACAGAACATCATTCCTCTTGTCTATGAAAATTGCTCACAAATCACAATAAAATACAAGATGCCTCAGAAGATGTGTCAATTCCGTTTAATTTTTTTTTCATGAAAGGAAAAATATCCATCAAAATATAAGATATATATGCACACTTGTACTCTCCCATTCCTGTTTCTTGGCAGGTTTCACATGCTGGATGGATTTTTACCCATAATTTCTGCTTTGCAGACTTGCAGAATTACAAATCAGTATGTTCCTTCCCATACTTGAACTGCTCACCATGTTGCCCAGTTCTGGATCACTTCTGGCATGCAGGAGAAGAGCCTGGATTGGGGAAAAAAAAATAGGTTAGTAGACTATGGTAGAGTATCTTACTATGTTCAGCTTTTCTGTAAAAGGAATAAATCCAAAGGTAAAAGAACCTTTCTGTAATCACATTCTGTCCTCCTGTTCCCATTTACCCTGTCCTCAAAAAGTTCCACAGTTCCTGGTTTCAGAGTGTTGTTCAACATTGTGGCCGTGCAAAATCCCCTGTGTTGTGCAGCTCACCAGGATTTGCGTAGGCAGACTCTGGATAAAGCTCTGTGGCCTGTGATAGGAAGGAGATCAGCCTAGACAGCCCCTTCTGGATTTAATCCATGAAATTACTGCCTTCAGTCAAGGCTTCGTTTTAACAAGATTATTTAGACAATTTCCATGGGCTGAGTTCTTCTTTTCAAACATTTTTATAAAAGCTCCATTCGTTGACCTATCCAATGCAGACAATGCCACTCTAAAATTTTCTGGAGAACACTAGGTGGGAATTAAAAAGCAGTTTTTCACTCTCATAAACTAACCATATGTAGTTTTGAATAAACAATATACCATTTAAATTCTTATATTTTCTGTGGGTTTGGTTGGGTTTTTTACAAGTCTTAAAAAACTAAAATTCAACAGCTACTTTACTTATCTCTCAAACTAAAAAGCCATGTAGTAACCATCACCTGGTTTGGTATGATCCATATAATCCCCAATGCAAAGCCTTAGACACAAACAAAAATTCAGGTTATGTTAGAGGGGCCAGAGACAAGCCTAAATGTTTGAACTGAACTGGCACAAATACCTATGGCAACAAAGACTCGTAGAAAAGTTACCTACTTGCTGGCAATTTTGAGGGTTTGCAAAAGGTTGTAGTATCCGTAACATTCTTGCTGCCTTTGTATTTCTGCATCATTTGATGACTGGACATCTGTTTTGAAATCCCTGAAAAATAAAAATAAAAAAATAGTGCTCTAAAGTAATCTGTATTGCTATAGCAAAGTTCAGCTTTTCAGAAAAAGCAGCTGCTGTCTTTTCTGGAATAAACACACAAACCATTTTAAAGACTTGACCCTTGATTCCTTCATCTCAATTCTTCTCCTGACTTCAGGGAAGTCTCAGGGTATGAGGAACACACAATGGGCTGTGATTCCACAGCCTTGAGCTATCCAGGCTGCTTTTCAGTCATGTAAAGTAAAGCAGCCTCCCCACAGCTGTGCTGGTTTATATACCTGAAAGACAATTTCAAAAATTACCATGGTCTTACTAGGGAATTTAGATATGCAATCATTACTAAATTGCCATAAAGTTCCATATTACCAATTTTGTTATTGCTGAACAGCTTCAAGACACACGGTATCTTCGTGCTGCATCTCTTTTCATGCTCTAAAAAAAAAAAAAAAAAAAGAGCATATGATCGACTGTAAAAATGAAGCCAAGTGTACTGTTGAGAAACTTGGTCTTCTCTTATTTCTAGGAGAGTTATAGTGTAATTCTAAACTGTAGCATTCAGCGTGTCTCCTGAGCTTCCTCGCTGAAATATTGCAATGGAAATTTTACAGCATCTGTGTTGCTTTTGGAAGCCATCACCTCACATCTGCTGTCTCTGTAGCGTGGAGCTTAAGTTCAGCGTAAAAAGGTACTTTGTAACAGGCAACAGAAATCCTGACAGAGCCGTAATTTACAGACTCACCCAGCTCTCCAGACTAGACTCGCTCGTTTTTAACATTCTGTAGAGATTTTTAAATAAGGTACTCTTCAAGCAGCCAAGAGCATAACGGTCACTTTTAAAATGGAGAATCCCATCCAGGTCCAGAAAGAGACTTGTTACCCCTCTGTCACTCTGGGGATCTCTGCCAGATGACACATTTTTCATTCTGTTTCCTTTGCTGGGCAATGCTCCATCTCCCAACGCTTTTCAGGAGGAGCATTAAGTAAATTAGCACTAAAATAATCATGAAAAGTTTGGGAAAAGTTCCGATTTTGACCAGAAATCACCTACACCTACTTAGTAACGGGTGGCTTTTTTATTTATTTAATTTCCCAGCCCAAGGTGCGGTCCACAGACGACCACGTCCTCCACGCACCCATCTCTCACGTCGGAAGGCGAAACCTTCCCTCAGGTGGGCGCCGGGGCGGAAGGAGGGGTTTTGCAAATTGCCCAGTAAACGTGTTTATTGCCCCATTATTGCCCATTTCCTCCTCACGGGGCGATCCCTGCGCCCATTTAAACCGACGGGGAGGCGCGGCCGGGACCCTGTCAGCACCGCCAGCCAACTCGGGTGGCTTTTTTGTTTCGCCCCACGCCGCCTTTAGTTGTGTGTCCCCCCGCAAGACCCCGCTCCCGCACCGCCTCCCCCCGCCCCGGCTCCGCTTCTCCTTCTGCCAAACCCGGCCAATCACCCAAAAAAACAATTCCGCCCCGCCGGCTCCCCGCCATCGCGGCCCCAGCAGGAGCGCCAGGCGCGGCAATTAACAAACAAACGCCCCGTCCCGGGAGGACGACAACCCCCCGGGACGGCCCCGCCGCGCTCCCAACCCGCGACCCGCCGCCGCTCCCCTTAAGGTGGTCCGGGCTACGGAAGGGCCGCCGGACCCCACCGCCCGCCTTCCCCGCGGCGGGAAACCGGCCGGTCCCCTCAGGGCCGGCGGGATGCGCGGGGAGCGAGGCGCCTCAGCCCCCTCACGGACCGAGCCCCCTCAGGTCCCACCGCACCGCGGCGCCTCCTCTGCGTGCCCCCCTTCGAGGGCGGCCCGGGCGGGTCATCCCGCCCTCGGCGGCTCCTTCAGCCAGTCGCCGCCCCCGCCGCCGGGCTGACGGGAGGGCTCGGGCAGCGGGAGTTCCCAGAGACCGCCGGGCTGGAGGTCGGGCCCTCCCCGGGGGGGCTCGAACCAACCGGCAGCGCAGACACACACACACCTGCGGCGGGGGCTGCTCTGCCGGTGGCCGCGGCGGCTCCCCGCAGGCCTGGGGGAGCTCGGGCCGCCCCTCCGCGCTCGCAGCGGCGGGACCCGCTCGGGGAGCTCCGTGCCTGCGCAGCGCGGTTGTACTCGCAGCCGCCCGCGCTTCAGGAATCCCCGGTTTATTGGTTTTATGCTTTTTCCCGCTGTTCAGCCCGAGCCGTGACCCCCGGCAGGGGGACGCCGACACCGCGCGTTGCACACGCGTGGAGCCGCGGGTGGCGCTGGGGACGCGGGAGCCCCACGGAGGCGAGGGCAGGTGGGGGCGACCGCCCAGTGCCACCGCAACCCCCGCGCCGCCCGCACCGACACCTGCAGCAGCCGCTCCAGAGGCGGCCACGGCGCCTGCCGCGCGCCCACCGGCAGGGAGCTCCCGCCGAGCCCCGCGCTTCGGGAGAAAAACCACCTCCCGGGAGGCTCAAGGCAGCTTGCGCCACCCTTGGAGCGGACCTGAACCGGAGCGGAGACCCTTACGCCGCCACAGTCCCACACACCTGGCGGGGAGCGCTCCGCGGGCACAGTCCGCACCTTTTCGCGGGAGCCACAGAAAGCGGCACACACGCCACGTCCCGCAGGGCACCGCGCAGCGCCCGCCGCTCCACCTTAAGGCGGCCCGGCACCGGTCCCCCCCGCCCCCCTCCCGGACCTACCGATTGGCAGCTGGGGCGCTAGGGGCGGGACCTGGCGGCGCTCGCTATAAATATTCATGAGAGCGCGGCGGCCAGAGCTGCGCTGCCGGGGCCGGAGAACGAGAAGTCGTGCCCAGGCGCCGCTGCGGTCGCCCCGCGGCTCGGGTGGTGCGGCCGCGACCCACAGGCACATCGCCCCACCGGCGGCGGAGGAGGCGGAGAGGGAGGACTGGCTGGCGCTCACCTGCGGAGCCCGGTGCTCGGAGGAGCCGCTCCGGCTGCCCCAGCACCGGCCCTACCGCTGCGCGCCCGCTCGGGGCGGTGGGAGCCCGGCGCCGCGGGACGCGCACCGCCCGCTCCCCGGACCGCCTCAAGCCATCTTGACCGCATCGGGTGGGGGCTGACAGCAAAACTTCTTCTCTGCTGCCGCCGCTCCGTGCCCGCCCGGCGCTGGGAGAAGCAGCGACCCCCCCTCGCCCCCTCCTCTGCACAGCCAGCCCCGCCAGGAGCGATGCGACGGCGGCTGAGGGGCCTTCTCTGAGCGGACCCCGCTCCTCCGGCGCTGCGCGGGAGCTCGCCGGCGGCTTCCTCCTCCCGGGCGACGGACCCCCCCTCTGCCGGGGGTGCCAGCCCTCTCGCCTGCGGCCGGCACGGCGGGGGCCGCCCTCCGCCCCCCAGAGGGGTAGCCGGGGCGGGTGGGTGCTGTGGCGCCGCGCTGCCCGCGGCCGCTGAGCGGGACGGGAGAGAAGCCGGGGCCGCTGCCCGCCGCCGCCGAGCATGGAGTGGAGTTACCTGTTGGAAATCACCTCGCTGCTCGCCGCCCTGTCCCTGCTGCAGCGCCCCGGCTGCGCCGCCGCCTCGGCCGCCAGCGCCGCCTCCTCCTCCTCCTCTTCGTCCTCCTCGGCCAAGGAGCTGTCGTGCCAGGAGATCACCGTGCCCCTCTGCAAGGGCATCGGCTACAACTACACCTACATGCCCAACCAGTTCAACCACGACACGCAGGACGAGGCCGGGCTGGAGGTGCACCAGTTCTGGCCGCTGGTGGAGATCCAGTGCTCCAGCGATCTGCGCTTCTTCCTCTGCAGCATGTACACCCCCATCTGCCTGGAGGACTACAAGAAGCCGCTGCCGCCCTGCCGCAGCGTCTGCGAGCGGGCCAAGGCCGGCTGCGCCCCGCTCATGCGCCAGTACGGCTTCGCCTGGCCAGACAGGATGCGCTGCGACCGCCTCCCCGAGCAGGGCAGCCCGGACACGCTCTGCATGGACTACAACCGCACCGACCTCACCACGGCCGCCCCGCCGCCCGCCAAGCCCCCGCTCCGCGGCGGCGCCAAGCCCGGCGGCCCCGCCAAGGCTCCCCCCCCCGCCGCCCCGCCGGCCGAAACCCCGCGTAAACCGCGGCCGCCGCCGCCCTGCGAGCCGGGCTGCCAGTGCCGGGCCCCCATGGTGTCGGTGTCCAGCGAGCGGCACCCCCTCTACAACCGCGTCAAGACGGGGCAGATCGCCAACTGCGCCCTGCCCTGCCACAACCCCTACTTCAGCCCCGACGAGCGCGCCTTCACCGCCTTCTGGATCGGGCTCTGGTCTGTGCTCTGCTTCCTCTCCACCTTCGCCACCGTCTCCACCTTCCTCATCGACATGGAGCGCTTCAAGTACCCCGAGCGCCCCATCATCTTCCTGGCCGCCTGCTACCTCTTCGTCTCTCTCGGCTACCTGGTGCGCCTGGTGGCCGGCCACGAGAAGGTGGCGTGTAGCGGCGGGGCGGGGGCGGGCGGTGCGGGGGCCGGGGCGGCGGGGGCCGGCGGCGGGGCGGCAGCGGGGGCGGGGGGGCGCGGGGCGGCGGGCGGCGCGGCCGAGCTGCAGCCGGAGCTGGCGGTGGCCGAGCACGTTCGGTACGAGAGCACCGGCCCGGCCCTGTGCACCGTGGTCTTCCTGCTCGTCTACTTCTTCGGCATGGCCAGCTCCATCTGGTGGGTCATCCTCTCCCTCACCTGGTTCCTCGCCGCCGGCATGAAGTGGGGCAACGAGGCCATCGCCGGCTATGCCCAGTACTTCCACCTGGCCGCCTGGCTGCTCCCCAGCGTCAAATCCATCGCTGTGCTGGCGCTCAGTTCTGTGGACGGGGACCCCGTGGCCGGCATCTGCTACGTGGGCAACCAGAGTCTGGAGAACCTACGGGGCTTTGTGCTGGCACCGCTGCTCATCTACTTGGCCATCGGCTCCATGTTCCTGCTCGCCGGCTTCGTCTCGCTCTTCCGCATCCGCAGCGTCATCAAGCAGCAGGGCGGCCCCACCAAAACCCACAAGCTGGAGAAGCTGATGATACGCCTGGGCCTCTTCACCGTGCTCTACACCGTGCCAGCTGCCAGCGTGGTCGCCTGCCTCTTCTACGAGCAGCACAACCGGCCCCGCTGGGAGGCCACGCACAACTGCCCCTGCCTGCGCGACCAGCAGCCTGACCAGGCCCGCCGCCCCGACTATGCCGTCTTCATGCTCAAGTACTTCATGTGCCTGGTGGTGGGCATCACCTCTGGTGTCTGGGTCTGGTCTGGCAAGACCCTCGAGTCCTGGAGGGCCCTCTGCACCCGCTGCTGCTGGGCCAGCAAAGGTGCTGCTGTGGCTGGGGGCACAGGGGCAGGAGCAGGGGGGCAGGCGGCCATCACCGCAGCAGGAGGACTTGGGGCTGGAGGCGGTGGCTCCCTCTACAGCGATGTCAGCACCGGCCTGACGTGGAGGTCGGGCACTGCCAGCTCTGTCTCCTACCCCAAGCAGATGCCCCTTTCTCAAGTGTGAGGAGGGGGAAAGAGGCCAAAGGTTAGGGAATGAGGGACATTGGCCTGCCTAAAATGCCCCCTCACTGTTTGGTGCCATTAATGAACCCCTAATGGTCCTTATTAGCCACAGCTTGTATAGAACAATGCAGCTGGCAGAGGCCCCAGGCTCCAGCCCCCTCCTCCTTCCCCTCCATTCATATGCAGGGAGCATGTACTTCAAGGAGCCAGCTTATTATTTTGCTGGCAGAGGAGGGCAGAGGCTCACCCGTGTCTTGCAGAGGGCAAGTCACAGCGGTTTCTGATTCACTCTGGACTAACAGCAGCTCTTCCCTCACAGGAGGGAGGGTCTTCCTTCCCCCCCACCCCCCATCCTGAGGTGGGAGTCCGCTGGGACTGCAGGCTTTTGGGATATCGATGACCAGGCAAATGCCTTACAATACAGACTGAATCAAAACATGTCTTAATTATACACCCCAGCTAAATACGGGTTTCCTACATTAAAGGATGTATTTATATAATTATTTGTTACCTTGTACAGATGTGTAAAATATGTATATATCCAAAGCTATACAGTCTGTAAATTTTTTTGTAAAAAAGTGTAGAGGCTACCCCTGTAAGAGCAAATATGAGTATTCTATTTTGTCAATAAAATGACTTTTGATAAATGACTTTTTCAAGCTTTTCCCCTCCTCCTGCCCTGGTTATTCCAGCTGCTGTGTCTTTAGGTGGTTCTATGAACTTACAGGCTACATTCATGCTCCAGTCATTACGGTGTAAGAGGTGGCTGTTAAAGCAGTGAGATCTGTAGACGCAAGGAAAACGAGTCATTCAACAAGTTGTTTTGAGAAGTGTTTGCCAAAACTGGGAGGTGCCTTACCATAGTTCTCCTCTCCTTTTGGAAAGATGACAGTGTCTTTAAACTGAGCCTTTACAAAAGTGTCGTTTCACATGGCATGTTAAGTATCCTTTTAAAATGGGTGTTATTTTAGGAATGTGCACACACACTTCTCATATCTGTTGTCTACACTTCTGTAAGCACCTGCCTTTCCAGGGATGCATACTGAAGTGTTAAAAGGTTAATGTTTTAAATTCATAGATCATCTACTACGGTGGAACAGCAAGTTGAGGTTTGTTAGATCAATCTCTTCTTAACAGATTAAACTAACATTTTAACCTTTCATACTTAACTTTTGTATATCAAATATGGTCCTTTTTCAAGAGAAAAGGTATTGTTCTTCTGTCAGGACTAAGCTAATTTATTTGAGCAGAAGGCTGTTGAATTAACAGAAGAATGCTTTGGCAATTGTTGAACTTTTTACCTGTCTGCCCAGTGGCTCAGAACATCATTCCTTTAAGAGGAGCTAAATGAATAGGGTTAATCTGTAGGGAACTTGGTTTCTTTTGAGTTTGGGAAAACTTTGATCTTTTCTCTTCACCAAACGTGATGTATAGTCTGAAGTTTCTTTCCCTGCTGCCTGGTTCCTCTTGTTGCAGACCAATTGGCCACCATGGAGCCTTAAAGTTCTTCAATTAAAGGGACGTGGGACTTTTTTTTTTTTTTTTTTTATTTTAAGAGGAAGACTTGTAACAGTTAGTGAACACCAGAGGGAAAAGGGAGAACAGCCTTTTAAACAGCTTTTCCCGGCATTGTTAGCCAGACCGCAGGCAGCAAGGCATGGCTTGGAGCATTATAGAAAAGAGCTATGAATGCCCTACAGGTGGTCTGCTCACATAATCTCCCCAATTTAAAACATTTTCCTTTACAGGACAATTGCATTACAAAACTCCCTTCTCTTTTGCTCCTAATTGAACCAAAGAACAACTACAAGATTTTCTTTAAAAACTGAGTATCTTAAAAAAAGTAAATCTATTAACTACATTTTAATCTGTTTTCTAAAACGAGACCACTTGGAATACCAGAAGTAAAAGCTGCATCAGACGTTATTCCAGATATCTTTATGCCTTCTGCTTATATTCTGTCAAATTAGCAATCGTTTAAAAGCAATTGGTTAGGTTGTGTGCTTGCAGTGAAAAGATAGCCCCAGGTCCCTTATTAACCTGTCAATCATGATAAGAGATGGGCAGCTACCCTACTAATGACACAGATATCAATCATGATTTGTGGGAAAAACCTTGTTCCATTGAGCACTGACTTGATTATTGGTGTCCCTTTCAAAGATCTCGTAACTTAATGGACTCCTCCACTTCTACAAAGTTACCGGGATCATGAAAAGGAGGAATTTAAAATGCCAATCTCTAACTCTTTGGAGGGAAAAATAATTTTAACTATGCAAATGCAAAGGATGTTCCACTGCCACTGATGCATGGTGTCTATTTATACACCAATTGGCCAGGATTGGAATATTGACATACCTGGAAGTTGAAAAGGCCCTAGTACTTTCCGGTATGTCTGGAAGCATTTTTTAACAGTTATTGAAATGTTTAAATCAAGGTGGCTATTTTCTGTGCTGTCAGTGGGGCTAAGGTAGAGGTGTTCCTCCTGCTGGGGAATCACAATCACTTCTTCAGACAAAAATCTGTGGTTTTCCCCCGTCCCGTGGGTGCTAGTGAGGAAGAGAGAGGGGAGGTACAGCCACAAGGCTTCTGTGAGAATTTGTTTAGATGGGTCTCTCGAAGGCTGCTGGCACAGGTTGCTCGTGCCGAGATAAAAGCATTTCTAGTAAAATTTGGGAAGTAGCCCGGTGGCTTAACCTACCCTGGAATGAGCAAAGAGGTGCTGCAGGTGGACTTAGTAGGAAAGGAGTCTCAGAGTTAGATGAACAAGATGCCTGCTTTGGCATTTGCAAGTGACTGCATAATCGTGCAAAGGTTAAACAAATCAAAAGGAGACAAAATTTAAATCGTTAGAAACACAAACCTGGGGAAACGGTGCCAGAGAAGTTAATTAACAGGTGTAGGTTTTTGTGAATCAACATAAAATTTGTGTCTAGGGGAAAAAAAATACAATCAAGAAGCCAACAGTCAGGCATTTGGGTATACAAATAAAAATCCACAGCTACACGCAACTTCACATTATTATGATAGCCTTTATCAGATTTTAAATATAAATTTGCTATGAAGGCCCACAATACATTGGTGAGGTGGTAGGAATTACATGTTACTTTTCAAGGTCAGATGATAAATTGCCTTCTCCCTGAATTTGCCAGAGAGCTATTAAAAATACTCCCAGCAGATCCATGGCACAGGCCCTCGCCTGCGGAGCAGGAATGCCCTTGGCATCCCTCAGCATCCCTGCTGGGGTGGGCTCACCCACGGGCAGGGGCAGCACCCACTTGCCCTGGCAACCACACCAGCTCACGAGAGCTAAGGGAAAGCTTTATTATCACTGATGTAGCTCCATAGCACAGCTTCTATAACAACATTTGGAGAACTGGCAACTGAGACCCTCCTGCAGCTCACAGAGAGGTCTCACTAACTGCTCCATTCAGGAGAGTGACCAAACTAGCAGAGAAACATGTTTCAGGACGTTGGTTTTTTTCCTTCTCTGGTAAGCAATGTACCTTTAGTGTGATCCTTTTCTTCCTAGGACGCCTCCCAGCTTTACATGTTCCTGCTTCTAAAGGAAATCCTATGGATTATTCTCCTCCTGCTGTAACAACTAAATAATCCTGCAGTCTCTAAAGGAGCTGGCCCACCAGTGGCCAGTGGGCCTTTTAAAAAGAGGCAGTGCTGCAGAGCCTCAGGAGGGACATCACACCTCCCCTGGACCCTGCTGTGGAGTCCTGGAGGCTACCTGGAAGTGTGTCCTGCAATCTGCTCCAAAGTTTTCCCACCCCTGGAGCTTGGATGATCAGTCAGGAAAGGGAAGGTATTTCAGACAGAGAGGAATTGGGAAATTCTTATATGTTGAAATAGTATGAACGTGGCCAGGCTTTCTGGGAAGTCTATGAAGGCTAAGGCTGGCACACAAGGAGTCTTTTTTTCCTTCTTTCTTACACAGTATTTTGAAATCAAAGTTTTGGGCCGCTCACCCATTAAAGAGTTCTTCAAGTGTGCTTGAGTAGTCCTAAAAGGTCTCCCAGGTGGGTAGGAAAGCTGTAGGCAGAGGCACCTTTGTGTGTACACTACCCACAGCATGATCCAGCTCAGCTGCAGAGCCCAGACTCGCTGGGGCAGACACCTCGCTAGACACCTGAAAGCGAGTTGTAGGAAAAATTGACTACAGCTTTTCACAAGAGGAAACCAGTACTGAGAGCCAGAGCAGAATGCCCAGATTTAAAAAGGAATCAGTAGCTGACAAAAAATACCAGAGTGTTTTTATATGGAGAATTCCAGGTCTACTTTGAGACCTACTAACTTTAACACGGGTAAGACCACCGATCCCGGTGACCATGCTCAGCATACTTCTTTCACAAGTGCTACAGGCAGTGCAAAAGCCAAACCTAACCTGCCCAGTAAGTTAACCTTCTTAACCAGTAAAGCCATGGAATTTCATATGGGATGGACAGGCCACCTAATATGGAGAAAAATGGTGATAATGAATACTGAAAAATGACAAAAGATGTTCCTGGAGTGAAAGCTCATCTACAGTCTAGATCATGCCAGAGGAAAGCTCAATGTGGGCCAGTCAAACCAGCTTGTAAAATCAGAACCAGTTTCCAAAGTGCCTGTTAGAACCTGCCTGCAGCATGCCCTGCTCCTGCACCCCGTTTCCAGAGCCACGTGGCCTGTGGCACACACTTCCTCCACTCCCACCCACTGTGGCCCAAGTGAGAAACAGTCTCTCTCCATTGCCCATTCTGGCCATGTTCCCTCTTTTTTGCCCTGCGTACCAAAACTGGATGGCATAGAAAACATAGAATCATAGAATTGTCTAGGTTGGAAGGGACGTTAAAGATCATCTAGTCCAACCATCAACCTATCTCTGACAAAAAAAAATAAATAAGAAATAAAAATCACTAAACCATATTCCTGAGGACCATGTCAACCCATCTTTTGATGGTTTGAACACCTCCAGGGATGGTGCCTCAACCACTTCCCTGGGCAGCCCATTCCAATGCTTGATAACTCTTTTGGTGAAGAAATGTTTCCTAATATCCAATCTAAACCTTCCCTGGTGCAACTTGAGGCCATATTTCCCCTTGTCCTATCTCCTGTGACTTGGGAGACAAGAGCAACCCCCCCCTTCAGGTAGTTATAGCATGTGATAAGGTCTCCCCTCAGTCTCCTCCTCTTCCCCATAGCACACCTCTTCCTAGAGTTAAAGAGGCTGGGCAACAAAGGTCACCCTGAAAGCAACAGGGTGAGCCTAAGAATAAAGTAGGTGATTTACAGGTGATTGTCCAAGGCAGAAACACTTAAACAGGGCAGACTCCCTGCGTGTGGTCATAAATTCTAGGCAGCCTTTAAGAGAACTCAATTAGAAATGTTCAGACAACTCTATTTACTTAAGCTTTTATAAATGCCTATCATTACTGTAATCAGGTATATGAATTTCACTAGTTCAGCAGAAAGAATCATACATCATAAATGCTATGGTGTTATGGAAATAACTACTGTCTGGTGTTAAAATGTGGAGCCATAATCTGTGATGACTGAGGATAGTCAAATCACTTCAGAAACTAGTACCTAAGGTCAAATGCTGAACCAAGCTTTTTGAAGGCTGAGATAATATTTTTTCACTCCTACAAGTCTCTTATATGTGATCTCAAAACACTTTACATTCACTAGTGAATTAATAGTCAAATTTCTTCTTGGGAGGCAAAAATTGCAGTAATGATGCCCAGGCTAACGAAACTTCAGTGAGAGTCTAGGGGAGGAATCTGGATTTCCTGACTCCTCTGTGTTTTCAGTGACTCTCCATTTTACAAGCACATCCTCCCCCTATGCCCTCCCCACCAGTGTCCCCCCAGCAACCCCTCCGAAAGGCCATAGTCCCATATCCCTGCATTGTACGCAGTTTCCCAGGCCGAATCTGTCACCGGTTTTCTGCAAAGCTGCCACTCTCCAACACCAAACCCACCAACCTCTAAAGTACCTTAGCCCTTGCGTGGGGCCTGGATGAGTGATGGGATCCTCTTCATCAGGACAACACAAAGGGGTTTGAGGGAGTTGGGGGAAAAGCAGGAGAGCAGCGTGGGGCCATCGCGTTAGACATAACCCAAAACGGGGCTGTGGGTGCTAAGTTAAATACATTTAAAATGCTAGAGAGAAATGACTCGTCCTTCCCATTCTCTAAGGCGGGTGAGGATGGAAAAGAGGGTTTACAACAGTTTTGGGGTTCTATCGGGCAAGAAGTGGCGGCAAACGGAGGAGTCCCCGGTAGGAACGGGTGCAGCCAGAAGCCTCGATGGGGCGGTGGGAGCGGGACACGGCGGGGACACTCGCCGCTCCACTGGCCATCCAGCAGTGCCCTCAACTGGGAGAGACTGGGAATTTCACCTTCCCCTGCTCCCTGCTCTCGCAGGGCTCCCTAGTCGACATTTGCAACCTCCTTGTCCACCTCTCCCCTCCCTCCGGTGCGTGGGTGATGCCACCCTCCCGTCCCTCTGCCTGCGGGCAGGGCACCGCACCCCGGGACCTGCCTCTGCACACTCGCCTTGCACATCCCTAGTGCTGGGACCCTCTGGGCACAGGTGACTGTCACGGCAACCAGCAGAGAAAAATACAGAACTGTGACATCCTTTTCTTAAAACACAGGATGCCAAGAAAATGAAAATTAGTCAGAAAGCTGTGGGTGAGTTCCCAGACATGCCCAGTACGTTATAAAGGTGAAAACTGGGCTGTCTCTCTTACACACTATCTGATTTTTGGTTTTTTTTAATATTTGAAAATAAACGGTTCTTTTCTAATAATTTTTGCCTTACGTGTGACTTGTTAGATGCTTTCATGTATGTTTTAAATGCTTTTGCTAGATGTTATTTCCTCCAAACATTTGTTGTTGCTGAATTAAACCTAACCTTTTTCACAAAGAAGCATCAGTCTCTTTTTCGACTTGATATTTTTTTCCCCAGAAAATAAATCTACAACTAGAATGTCCCATTTTGACATCTTCTGAAATGAGAAAGAATAATTTTCACACTATAAACTGACTTGATTCAAAACCTATATTAGACACGATGCCCTCATCATTTCTCAGTGGTTGAAATCTAAATGGTCTCTTTCAATGTAAATCAGAAAATGCTGCAATCTGGCTTATGAAACAAATGACTGGTTTGGCTTCCTGTCCAAATGTAGGGTGGGAATAAAATCAAATCTGACTTTTTGGAAGGGAAGGGGAAATATTTCCCATTCAGCCACAGAACCTGCAGCTTTGGGGTGGTGCATGAGCTGTATGTTGCTGCCATCTGGAGCTACAGCCTCTCAGCGCCGCGGAGAGGGGAGAGCAGCCACTCGCCAGGGACCTGGGGTACTTTCTTTCCCCAAACTTGCTGGGCAGAAAACACATTTACAGTTGTGATTTTTAAGCTGAAGTTACTTTTTTTTTTTTTTTTTTTTTTTTTTCAAAACTCTAGGGAAGCGATACTATTTTGACTATAACAATTTGAAAAAAAAAATCAGTTTTCAAGAATACGGAGCAGGGCATTAGGAACAGCCAGATCAGGAAACCACAGAGACCCACAAGAAGCTTCATTGCTGCCATCCTCTAGCTCATTAGTGTACCAGAATTGTGTGTGTTGTTTTTAGCAGCTAAAGAGTTATTTATGGCTTCTATGTTCTCAAGCCAAAGTGAGTGAGGGGTGCAACCAGGGCAAACGCATCAGAGCAATGCAAATCACTGACAAGGCATCATGAATGCAAGCTGAGCAGAATTTAAATACAATCCATGAATGAGAGGAAAGATTTGCATGAGGGAAAGAATCATTAGAATCTGATTTAACAAGCAGTATATAAAATGGGCCTTTGCAGCTTAAAATGAAGCAAAGCACATTCACGTTATACATTCTTAATGAAAAAAAAAAAAGAAAAATCACAAAAAAACCTAATTTATTAGTAGAGCTTGGAATAGAAGTGGTTTTCACAGAATACCTTTAGATCCCGATTCAGAAACTTGTGCTTGATTGCTTTCTTGAATAGAAGTGGATCATAAGCATGTAGGGTGGTAAGGACTATTTAAGTGCATGCCAAAGTCCTATTGATTTCAGTGAGATTTTATAAAATGCTTAAAGTAAGCATACGTGTAAATGTTTTCCTGAACAAGAGTGCTTTTCAGAGTTAGGAGTTTAACTCGTGAGTTTATGTAGTGCTTTCAAACATAATACCTCCTGGGAAAAGGAGATAGAGGAGAATAAAAAAAATTTTATATATATATATATACACTTCTTGTCTTAAAAGAAGGTAATGGAGAATTATTCTGGGTGGAATTTTCTTAAGGTCCAAAAGCCAATAGCAAAAAAGTCTGCAGAAGCTGCAAGTGAATAATGTTCATAGAGCAATTCCATAGACCCCAGCTAAATTATGGAATATTTTGAATATTAGGTACTATACAAATAATGGCCGTCTCTTGGAAGAAGAGGGTTATGTTATTTTACATTAATATTATATTTTAGCTTTGAGAAAAGTAAGAGAATTGCTTTTAAAAAACTCCTGCCATTTTTCATTTCCAGTCCATTGTCACAAACACTAGGTAGAACAAACCTTTATTTAATGTCTCCAAAAATGTAATGTGACTGCCTCTAAATACCTTGTCTTTTGAAGCAACAGCTGAGGTGGCAGATTCTGATCTGTGTTTTCTGACAATAAGAGGTCCTATGTCTCTGTGCAGACTGGACAATCTTGTTTCTACTGAAGCATTGGTTCAACTGTGTATTTACATCTCCTAGCATATTCCTGTGGAACTCCAGTGCTGCTTTTTGAGTACCTCTCTCAAGTAAGTCATTAGAACAACACACATGAGAATTAAAAGAGCTCAGCTGTGGCCTTATTGACTGCACTTCTGAAAGTTAGATTTTAGTGTAATTATTTTTTTTGGCATTTTAAAGGATTTCAGTGTTGCAGTGGTGACTTGCAAGATGTCGTGTTGAAATCTATGAAAGGTATGACCAGTGGGGCTTTTTTTTTCCTGCTCTTCTCCTCAATAATTCTACCATGAAAATGTTTGACATCATATCATACTCCAGGTCAACAGCAATACTATTCTCCTGACTTTTTGTCTCTTTCTCTTTTGTTAAGCAAAACCAATATCACATTTGGTGAAAAGTAACATCCTCTACAGTCGTACTTCTCCACCTGTGACCATTGCTTAAATATTTCTCAATATTTTAATACTTATTTTTTTCCCTTCTTCTTTCTTCCCCCCTTCCCCCCCTACCTTCATGTCATATTTAGGTGAAGGCTGAGGTTCAGCTCAAGACTAAGACATCTAAATGCAGGTAGGTATCTATATATGTTTGGGTTTTTTTAAAGGTAAGCTACTACATGAGCTCACGTTGCAGTCAGTAGAGTGTTAGTAGTGTGGTCAGCAGGTGTTGGCAGGTGATTCAGTTCCTTCTAAAGTAAACTTGTGGGCATTAATTCAGTTGAGCAGACATAGGCTCCACGTGCTCCTGGAGACTCCTATCCAGTTTCTACCTGCCTCTCCAAATGATCATGGGTCGCCTGTAATTTTCTGTCATGTCTGAAAGCCCCAGGTGGGTATCTCAGTTACCTTCTGGCAACGCAAATAACATAGGATACCTTTTCCCAGATCTGGATTTGACCAGCTCTCCTTGGAGAGTAGTGGCAGTTTAGACACCTACCCCACAGCAGTGCCACAGAATGTAGGTGACTTAATCTGGAGCTGAACCCTGCCGAGACTCTGGTGATACTTTTTATCATCAGCCACATCTGTTGCAAGTTTTCAGTATTTTCTCAATGGTGGATTTTTTAATTGCTGCTTCCTCAAGTTTTATACTTTTTTTGGGCTCTATCATGTCTTTGCACAAGCTGCTACAATTTATTGTTTTGATTATTCGATAGAGAGGTAGTTCCTGGTCACTATCTGGCATTTGTGACCCTCTTAAAAGCATTCTGCACACTATCTGCTAAGGGATTGGGAAGGGTCAGTCTTGACGAGGGCTTTGGTATAATCGTAGGCTGGAAGGAACCTCCAAAGATCATCTAATCCGGCCTCCCCACAGTCAGCAGGGACACCCAACTAGACCAGGTTGCTCAGGGCCTCATCAAGCCTCACCTTGAATATCTCCAGGGAAGGGAAATCCGTTCCAGTTTTCCATCACCCTCATAGTAAAGAACTTTTTCTAAAATCATAAGTTATTAAAATATACTTTGGCAGTCCCCTCCCTCATTTGTGATGATATCCATGTACTTCCTTCTACCTCTTTGCAGTACATTAACTTCTCTGTTATTTACTTTATACTTTAACATTTATTTTGCTGCTGCTTCATTTGTTGGTAACATTTCCAGGAGGGTATTCTTTTTACTTTGGTTTGCTTCCTTCCTTCACTTTCTTTCATTTATCCAGACTTTAGGTTGGCTTAAAGTGCATAACAATATATCTTGAAACCATGCAAGTTCCATTGGTTCCTCTAGAGAGCAGCAAATATGTTCAAATAAAATAGTAACATGATTCAACCCAGTGTTCCCTGAAACACTCATAACCTTTACTAAGGGCTACTTAAGTACTGATAAAGAGCAAAGAACTACAGGGAATGAAGGTCCTATACCTGAGTCTGGCATTTTTAAACATTTCTGAGAACTGTCCTAGCTCTGGCACTTACTGTGAATGCAGCCCCCTACCCTCTCTTAAAAGCCCTGCTTAGCTCAGTCCTGACTCACCAGCATCTTATGGCAGAGGGGAGAAGAAAGGCAATAGGGGTGCAGCCTCAGCCAGGGATCAGACTTGGATGTCCACCAGATCCATGGGCTGTAAAGCTTCCCATCCTCGGAATCAGTTCTAAGTGGGAGAGAGGAGTAGGGCTGCAATGCAAATTCCATGGTTTTCTCCAGTCATTAAAAAATCAGGATCCTTTCCAGACTGTGAACCAAGACATATGCGGAAGTCTCTGGTGAACCTGTGCAAACAGGTATCTATCAGTGTATCACATCTGGTAAACTATGTTCCAGATAGTCCATCTTTATGTTTCAGAAAAATACTTTAGAAGAGAGACCTGCTAAAGCAGAAAAAACCTTGGATTTATTAGTCGATGTATACATGAGTTGTCTATCTGCCTACCTTTGAATATCTCCACTAGGTTTTCCAGGATACCACAGAACTTTAGGAAAAAACAGACACCAGAAAGAGCTAATTGCACTTTATATGGTCTATCAGAAGTAAGAATCACTTACACTGACATAGAAAACTGAGGAGAAAGGGTTGGTTTTTAAGTGGGTGTCTAATTTGTCAGGACAAGCAAGGCATTGCTTAACAAGCCTAGTGGGGCCCTAAAGGCATCTTATCCTGATTTCTCTTTAAAAAAAAATAATTAAAAATGCCTACCTTCAGTACAAGAAAAAGGCAGGAAATCACAGAGGAAAATCAAAAATTCATTCTGTAAGGTCAAAGTCTTCTGTTTCTTTCCATTATTGTTATTTCTTTGCCAAAAGTAACATGTTCAGTGAAAGAAAATCCCCAAACACATTCTGGTGTGTGGTGTCTAAAGTCTCACAGGCAAAATAAACGTTAGACACATAGGAAAGCCAGAAGTGAAATGACTTATTTCTGATTGCTGACCAAAAATCCTTCAACTTTCTTGAGGGCACCATGTATAAACTTCATTTTCTAAAGAAAGGCTCAGAATTTGCCATCATCTTCACTCAGTAAGTTGTTCATCAGTGAAAGCTTTTCAAAGCTAATCCCCTACTCAACCTGAAGTGTTAGCAGCAGAACTGGACTGGAGACGGCTCTCTGCCTCCTGGCATTTTCACGTTGTGAGTGGCACAGGGCCATAAAACAGTCCTTGGAGCTAGCACTGTCTGTGTACTCCCATAATTAAATTATAATTGTGAAGATGGCCTGGGACATCCTGCCTGTCAACATCAAATGGAAGAAAACAGAAGGGGAAGTGGGAGAAGGCAAAGGAGATTGTGATTGTAATTTATCTATGTGGATGCAAAGCAATTTTAATTGTAGAGATACAGTTCATACGGAGACCATCTAATCTTCAGAACACTTCAGCAGCTCAATTACTATGTAAGAGCACTACATTGTAAAATTACTTCTCTATCAGTTGGACATCATACTATTAAAAGTAGTACAAAGGACAGAAGAAAGAGCAGCCTTTTGCAGCTACTCCGCTTTCCTATTTTTGGAGATGTATTTCTTTATTATCCTAAAATACTACAAGCAGTAATAATTTATCTGTTCTTCATTGTAATCATGACATTAAAGTAAAATAATGTGCAATTAATATCCTTTTTAATGATCCCTTCTAGAAAGATAATCACTGCAATTACGGTGTATCATATAAGGGCAGATAATTTTAATAACTTGAAAGAATACACTAAGGAGCTCTCTACATTGTTAACTTCAGATTTAATACTTATTCTGGTCTGAACTGAGAGATTCATGGAGAACAACTGCTGCTAATGGGAAATTATGCATTCCCTAGGTACCTGTCTACAGTGTATTTCACAAGAGAGAGTCACAACTTTCCCTGATGTCCCTTTCCCAGGACATCTAGACATCTTTATGGTACCTTAACATTCTGCAATATTGTCTATAAAGGTGTTCCTCTTCATTCTTTCAAACACATCTTCTTTTCTGTTTTCTCCTCCCCATTGCAGATGCCCCTGCCAAGGATCTCTTCTCATTTGCTTGAGTCATGGAAGCTCAGAATAGTTCAAACACATTTGCATGTCTCCCCTTGGTCTTCTGTTACTAGGAGATAGGCTCAGTTTGTAAACCCATGTCTTTGTAATTAATAAAGGTGACATCAAAATAGTTGTTAGAAGAAACTCGGAAACATTCCCTTAAGAGCAGGTTGTTGACAGCAGAAGCTTCTATTCAGTCCCCAGGAAAAGCCCATACAAATCCTGCTCCATTAGTATGCAGTTTCTATAAACACATTAATTGCTTATTGCACTGGCTCTGAATTAAGAGTCAAAGGGTCCACGAGTCCTAAAAGCAGCCAGATCTGTAACCGAGTGCCACAAACCAAAGGCCACAATCTCACAACAAGAAACCACAAACAGAATGAGGAAGAAGCTCAGTAATTTCATTTTTCATTTCAGACACAGACAGGATCTTTCTGATTTGAAATGAGACTCCTTAGTCATTAGAAGATGTCTAGCTAGAGACACCAAAAAGCAAACTGTGTCCAGTCACAATGCATTTATTATTTATCCAACCCTATTTATATCTCACGCTGAGGGATTTACATGACAGACCAAATCCACATTTGTTCCTTGCATTCCTTCTCACAGCTGAGAAGATGCAATGAATCATAAAAGTTTTCATTGTTGCAATGTTTTGTCATGGTATGTATTATCAGTATAGACCCCGTAAAAGAGGCTTTGGAGGATGAGAAGTTTAAATATTTAATGTTTTTCTGCCTATGATAAGTTTAATAATTAATGCTGTTCCTACCCTAGAAATGACAAATCATACAAGCACACATGATAAAAGAAACAAACACAGCTAATAGAGAGGACAACTTTACTTAGAAGCTAGTCATTAAAAGCCTCAGGATCCCAAAGTATTTCACAAGCAGAAGTAAATTCTGCCTCCTGACCCAAAGAGCATTTCTGTCCATCTATTAACCTACTGAATTTCTTAAGGGACGCAGAAGATGAGGGATAATTAAGTGCTGGTTACTGACCTAATAAATGTTTGTATATGGATCTTGAGATTTGTCTCACCTTATTCCACGCCACTGGGGATTTATGAATCCCCCCTCCTTTCTGAGTGGGCCGTGACAAGGCTTTACCTTGCAGATGTGAGAAATGATACACAGACATTGTGAACCAAATTGTCTTACAGACATTTGCACCCACAGGACAGAAAAAGAACAATGTGAAAGCTGTTGTCCCTTGATAGTCTGCACAGAGGAACCAGCCATTAAGTCATTTCAGGAACATGTTATGTGGCACAGTAAGAGCAAGACTGGATCTGGGCTTGTTTACTCCTTTGCATGGGTCTAAGTGGAGAGGGAGCTACTCCATCTTCAAGCAGCATCTACAAATACCAGCTCTTGGCACCCTCTGAATAATCTGGTTTTTAAGACTCTCCTCCACATCCACTCCCACTGATGATCTGCAGGTATTTGCAACCTTCAACCCCCACTGACTTGTAGCTAAAAGAATATTCGGCTCAGGCACCACTGTGCTTCAGAGCTGGGCCACGCTTATGCAAATGCAACAGAATTAATACTGAAGTACAAAGCATGACGGTAAAAAAATCTTCTGTGATTCACTCAATTAGGCACGTTTTCAAATTATTAGCATTAAAAGTCTGTGACAAAGAGGGTGAGCACTTTTATATAGACATCGCCACTATATCCTTCTCTCAGGGTAGAAACCATTTTCCCTAACCTCAGGTCTGAGATAATCACATTGTGGGAGAAATAGGTCTATCTAGAAAGTGACTCATCTTACCTTCAGACATGCTTGAACCAGGTCAGGTGACTCATTCCCCCTACTGAAACCAAGAGCCTAGTGTGATTATTTCAGGTTGAGACACATAACACCTTATGAGACCTGTCAGAAGTACATCTACACTGGTGCACAGTCAGTAGTGCCAGGGCATGGGCACTGGGGCTCAGTCCCCAGTCAAGCTGCTGGAGCACTCCCTCACACACTTCTGACCCCCACCTCCTAGTCTTTTTCCAAGTAATTCTCAAGCACAGGAGCATTTCTAACAGCTAATATGGATGCAGCCATCCTGTTTTGGAGGTTAATGGAGTTGAATAATTTCAGATGTGGTCAGACTGTGCCAATTGACCTCAGGGTCTGAGAAAGGTACTGCCATGGCGTTGCTAACTAGGATAGGTGTAGCTTTCAATCAGTAAGATCCAAGGGGTTTTTTACACATTAAACACTTTGCTACAAAACATATATTTTTCTTTTATTCATTGTCTACTCTTCTTGCTTAAATATCCTTTCTTAGAGTTGGCTTAGAGAATGTAGATGAGGAGATATAAATTAACCTTTTGACAGTAGACAATCTACAACTGTGTTTAAAAGTCATGTCTTTCCTAAGCTCAATCTTTTGCAATAAAACTAGGTTAGGGTATAAGAGTATTCACACGTACTCCTGGAAAACCGGGTCAGTCACATCAGCAACAGTCCACAGCTTTTTAAAGTCACACTCAGAAAATCATAAAGATGTTACATTTCCCAAAGAACAGTTCCCTTAATAGACTTCAAACTCTTATCCAATGTTTTTCCTTCCTCTTCAATGAAAGAACACATCATAATAGTGTTTCTGCAGCACAACCTCAGATGAGGTATCCAGCCGAAATTATCTGAAACCTCCTCAGTAATGCAATGAGGTGTCCTGCCAAGGTCATTGGGTAGAGCGCACTCAGGGCTCTATACCCATTCTGACTTTTTTGACCTCAAGCAACTACTACTGCTGTAATTTGATTGTGCATCAGGGGTTTTTAGCTCAGCTGAAGGGCAGTATCCTAAAAGCTTGCTCTGAACCAGAGAGGAAGAAACACCAAGGTGAGACTTGATCTGAGGTCTCAAAGTCAGAGCAGTATCTTTAATGAAGTCTTGCTGAAGCCTGGGTCTCACTTGCCTGCATGTAGTTCCTTGGTGGTCACCAGCCCACAAGAGTTCTTCAGTGACATCTTGCTTAACAGCAAGATCTCCTGATATACAGGGCTTATTGCTGTTGGTGTTAAGGTTAGTGCTGGTGGTTTGCTTAGAGACCACCTCAGGATGAAGAACAGCCTCATCTTCCTCTTCAGAGAGAAGGGAGCAGGAGCCATCACTGGTCTGTCTGCTATTTGATACTGGACAGTCCTGATTTTGAGGTGGAGAAGAGCTACCAGGCTGTTCTGGGAGAAGATCTAAAATGCACTCATTCTCTACATGGGGGTTTGACAGCAGCTTGTTCTTTTGGTTTCCTGCTGTCATTCTCCGGAAAGCACAGACAAGATCAGCAAGGCTAAGCAGGAAGGACAGACTGCTGACCCCCCAGATGAAAATCATCATGATGGATTTTTCAGTGGGCCGGGAGATGTAACAGTCAACTGTGCTTGTACAGGGTGAATGGTAGCAGGAAAAACGCTCGGGAACAAAAAATCCAAAAAGAAAATATTGCACAGCTGCAAAGGCAGCCTCAAGTAGTGTCCTAAAGAAAAGATGAACAGTATATGCCCCAGAAAAATTAAGAACACTTAGGTTGTTGGCACCACAATCTAATCTATTGACAGCAGCCCTTCTACAGAGCTCCTTCGGGTCTTTGGGGCTTGAGAAACCCTTACTCCCTTTGCATCCATACATCACACAGTGCATTCTTACAATGTGCATAGCTGTCTTGTGCAAAACATAAATGCTGAATGCAGCAGAAGGTAGCAGGATAGACAGAGTCTGGATGAGCCAGAATCTGAAGTGAGATACGGGAGAGAACAGGTCATAGCAAACGTTGGAGCATCCTGGTTGCAGGGTGTTGCAGACGAAGCGCTCCTGCTCATCTTGGTAGAGTGGATAGCCTGCTAACACTACCACTGCCATTCGCAGCAGAATTGCTAACATTAGCCAGATCTTGCCTAGAAGAGAAGAAAAGGTAAGAAAAAGAGTCAGAGCACTGAGAAGGAAGGGAAGGCAGGTGACACTTCCTCTATATAAAAGGCCTTTGAAGAAATAGGCTCTGTAATCAGTCTCCTTTCCTAAAGCTTCCTCTTTGGTTTTGTTTGACTGGACTCTGTGGAAGTGTATTAGCTGACACATTCCATAACCTTCATGTAGACTCAGCAGTGTAGGAGTCTGAGGAGCCATGCCAGCTGAAATCTCAGCCTAATGAAAACACTCTGAACACGTCCAAATCTGATACAAGAGTTCACTATTGAGTGAATAACCCCATTTCACTTACAGTTCTTCCTTGCTGTTGGTTTCATACCTCTGCACCTGAATTTTGTTTTATTTCAGTAATGTATATCAGCTAAAACAGTATGGAACTCTCCTAGATACAAAAGACTGTTCCATGACATGGTATTTGCTCTTGGCTGTGAAATTATATGTAAAGTTTACTGTAGCAAATGAAATCTCTCTGTTGTATCTAGACTGGTACTTACTAGTGAGCTAGCTAGCAAACTTATGCAAAGCACTCTAAAAATACACATTTATGTACACATATGTGCACCCCGGTCATTTCTCTCTGATGCTTCTTTTGTTGCCCCATCTTGGTCATGTCTTCCAACCTTCATTCATCTTTCCATTCAGACCAAAAGCTCCCTTCTGTCTCAACATCAACACCAAGTGAAGCTTTACAAGTCTGTCATTTTCATATATTTTTTACTTCATCTTTCCCCAAATTCTTTCATATGATTGCCTTAGTTTTGCCTTGTTCTCATCTGCTTTGGTTGTAAAGATCAGGCCTTATTTGTATTTATTCCATTACACCAAGGGCAGTCAAAAAATCAGGCATTGGTACCCTACATATCATATCTTTTGAAAGAGCCTGTATTGTTTATGATAGCTTCTTGGAAGGCTTTTAGATGGGGGAGATTTTTATTAAAAGGTTTTTGTGATGTCAGACACACCTGTATTAGCCACACCATTCCTGATACAGGCCAGGATGCTGTTGGCCTTCTTGGCCACCTGGGCACACTGCTGGCTCATGTTCAGCCAACTGTCCACCAACACCGCCAGGTCCTTTTCTGCTGGGCAGTTCTCCAGCCACTCTTCCCTGAGCCTGTAGTGTTGCCTCTGCTAGTTGTGACCAAAATGCAGGACCTAGCACATGGCCCTGTTAAACCTCATCCCATTTGCCTTGGCCCATTGATCCAACCTGTCCAGGTTCCTCTGTAGAGCCTTCCTACCCTCAAGAGGATCAACACTCCCACCTAGTTTGGTGTCACCTGAAAACTTACTGAGGGTGTACTCAATTCCCTTACCCAGGTCATCAATAAAGATATTAAACAAAACTGGCCTCAAAACTGAGCCCTGAGGGACATCACTGGTGACCAGAAGCCAACAAGATTCCACCCCATTAATCACAACCCTCTGGACACGACCCTCCAGCCAGTTTTTTACCCAGTGAAGAATACACTTTTCTGTGCCATGATATTTTCGACACAGCATGGGTCAACAGAAAACACCAGCTGTACAGAATCAGGCATCTCTAGCAAGCAATGCTTCATCTGTAGGTAACATTTCTTCTCTGTGAGGACCTCAAAGTGTTTGAAGCACATTAGTTAATTAAGCTCAAAATACTACATGCTATTTCACTATCAATTTTTAATTAGAACATGTACAATAGGGAGTGCTGCTTAAGAAAATCAATGGCTCCTTGGGAAGTAGTTTAGTATGACATACATTTTAGAGATAAACCCTCCGTATATCACCTTCCCTAATGACTGAATCTTGATTAAACATACTAGACAAGCCCCCTCAGCGACCCCCCCCTGCAGCTTACTTGGATGCTCTGTGCAATGTGCAGAACAAACTAGAGCACCTGCCTACGACTGGAGGAGAGGGTCTTTGAAAGGCCTTTGAAAGTTTTTTTTCTAGTTCACACTTTGCTCAAAGGAGCCCCTGAAAAAGAAACAGTGTTTGATTTAAATAAGGAAAAAAAAAAAAAAAAGCAGCATTCTGGCCACTGTTAGCTGAGGAAAAACAACCTGTATTTTGGGCTATTTAAAATCCATGTGAACTTTGCTCGTTTATAAAAATAAAGAATGAAAAGCAATGGTAATTAACCACAGCGGTAATAAACTACAGACTTCTTCCTGTAAAAAACCTGTTGGGGTTTTTTTCCTCTTTTTTAAACTTTTTCATTCATAACTAAAGCTATTGTGCACATTCTACAGTTCACTTTATGCTCACAGTTCACAGCGTTATTTCTCTGTGTTTTCACCACAATCCCTACAATCAGCCTTTAGAGCTGACTGGAATCTCAGGCACCAAAAAGAGCCAAATTTGAAAACCTTGACAGATTTTCTTCCATAAAGTTCAGAAAATATCTATCAGAGAGGGAGCAGGAATCTATTTAACAGGAAAAGAAATACATTAACCACTCTTATCACACAACTATCCAAATAACAACTTCTTACTGTAAGGATCTCAGAGGCATAGCTAGAACTTAAAGTCAATTATCAGTAGGACACTTGGGTGGCTTCAGGATATGGAGCAACAAAAGAAAGAAGAGAGCTTTTTAAAAGTACTTACCTACAACGGTCACATTATAGTTGAGTGTGACAATCAGAAATCCCAGCGAGTCCCAGCGCTCCATGTTTGAACAGATTCACATTTCCAGCTCCTGATACCCTAATGATTTTGGCATTTTCACAGATTAGACCTGGACGGGAAAGAAACAAAAAAATAATAATACAAAAAGTAATTTTTGGTAAGAGTCAAGGATGGAAATGAGAAACCCAGCCACAGCAATATATTGATGAAGGACTATTTTGATGGTTTGAACAAGACTGTTAGATTTGAATGTTGGAACAAATCTTCTTAAGGCTTTAGCAGTTTGTCTTGCAAAAGCTCTAGCCCTCAGACCCAATGGCTCCTACCTCTTTTGTGGATCCTCTGTCCAGACAACTGCAAGTAGACAAACAACAACAGAAGTGATCTCTGCCATTGTAGACTATTCTTATCCTCCTGAGGCATAGTAGCCCCCTGGCATTGCTGAGATATTTCAGTGGTGAAAGACAGGGAGAGGGGAGAGAGGGAAGAAAAGCACAGACCAGGAAATAACAGACACCTCTCTGTCTCCCCATGAGAATTGCAGATGGGTTATAGAGGGAAAGGGGATAGAAAAGGACAAGCATCCTGATGTTTGAAAGGCACTTTCAGTTCAGCTTACTGGAAGCTATCCCATTGCAATTTCCCAAAGCAATTCTTGTTTCTAAAACACAGCCTCCCTGACAGGACATCATGGCCCTGTCAATCACAGCTGCTCCAAATTTTCTCCTGTGTGCTGAGCCAGGCAGCGGGGCGAGTCTCCCTGTGGGCATGATGAAAAACAGGGAAGCTTTAAAAAAAAAGAAGAAAAAAAGTTGTTTTTTTAACAAGATGCCAGCTTGGTTTAATTTATATTGATTCTTTCTGCCTAAACCACTTGGTAGTCAAACATCATTGGAAAGATCCTAGGGCTGATTGCCCAGCTACCTGAAAGCCCAGCATGCCTCTGCAGCAATGATGGAGAGAGCTGTCTCCCCGGAGCAGGACACCCCATGGGGTGCAGGCTCCTTGGCTGCTGGGTGCACTGTACAGCACGCCCTTGGCACCTGCACCCCGCAGCCAAGGAGCCTGCACCCCAGGAAAAAAGCACGGGTGGAAATAAGACTGCCAGCTTTCCTTTCCTAACCCCCACCGTACCCAATTCTCTTGGGGAAAAGCATCTGCTACCATTTTCCAGATGCTGTTCAACTACTTATGGGATGTGACTCTCTGCCCTTTTAATCTGTGCTGTAACAAACATATTATGGACAACTTATTGGTAGGAAATCTTATCTGTCAGTAGAAAAACAGCAGAGAAAGGAGTCTGCTTGTGATATATCTGCTGACAGCCCGGTCACAGGCTTGTCACTGCAACCCTGCTTGTGTGCTTCAACCCACAACTCTGTTCCTGGGGGAACAAGATGAATCTGCTCAGACAGGGAGCTCTGGGCTGATTCTGCATGAGGGGAAGCTGGAGGAAGGGAACAGAGAAAAGATGCAAACGGCCAAGATATAAATTATGCCGAGATATGAAGGTATTCCTGGTTAAACATCCTTTGTCAAAAATAGTCAGGAATGCTAAGATGGTGGCAGGGTGTGAACGCTCAGCAGCTGCATCCACACAATAGACTATAAATTGTCTCTGTCAATATTGCCAGTTAAAATGTCCTTGCTTGTCATTACTGTGAATGACCTCTGCTATTTGTGAAATAAGGCCAGCAGCTCAGGGTTTAAGCCTCCAAAATGTTGCCCGCAGGACTAAGCCAGGCAGGCAACAACATCTGACTCCACAGCAGGACACGCTGAGGTAGGATGACCCATTTTCTTCTGAAAGCAGGCAAGCAACATCACCCTCAGGACTCACTGTGCAGCCTAACTTAGGGTTGGATTTAGGTCAGAAAACCTAAATTCCATATTGACTTTTCTAGAAAACTTTAGCTTTATTTTTTTTTTTAGCTTTTCCAGATAGATCACGTCTTACTTCAATCCAACACTTCTTCTTTTCAAGATGTATCTTCTTCCCACATTCAGATTAGGCAGAGATCCAGACCTTCTAGGCACCTGGGACCCCTCAGAGCTGACTTGGCTTCCTTTGGCTGTGGTCTGGAGCTGCTTGGTCAAAGAAAGGCAGGGAACATCAACGTAGCCAATGCCAGAGCGCAGCCCTCAGGGGCACCGCAGTGAGAAAAACTGCCTTTGGAGCACCAATGTGTCTCTGGAAGGACAAAAACACAGGCCACGGGCCTGCTCTGCTCTCCAAGTGCCTGCCATCAGTCCAAGTTTGGGCTGCAGGCTATGGTCGTCATTATAAAGTATTCAGTCTGTGCTAAAACGTAAACTGTAATTTCTTCATCTCTTGACTGAGCAACATCTTTCAAGCCCAGGGTTCCCATCTCAGGATATTCCATATCCTATCTGAAGATACTCAGCATGCATTTCCCTTTGTTTATTATTTATCTATAGCTGTTCCCTGTATTTCCTGTTCAGCTGTGAAGACTGTAAGTAAATAGGGAGAGCACACTACAGACATGGATATAGTAGCACGGGGACTCCAGCTCTGCAGTACCACCAGTTGGCACAGCACCACCTTCCACACCAGAAGACAGGCATGTGGTACACAGCCCCATCCCTCTATACGTGCTCCAGTACTAGAATCTCATGGAAAAAACATGCAATAAAGTTCAGTTGTCAAAGCTGTGAACTTGAACTGAATTCTAATTAAATAAGAGAGACAGATAGAAAACATGGACGTGGTTTTGGGTAAAGATAAACTTTGAAATCTAGTGGTATCCCATCACCTCTGATTTTAGAAGGGGTCCTAAAAGCCACTGGAAAACCTTCAGAGACCAACATGAAACATAAGAAGATGCAATTAAATCTATTTTAAAATCCACAACTGCTGTTCACATTTCTAACCCCTTACCACAGATCCAGGGCTTGATCCTACAAAAATTCACGGATGTGACTCCATCACTGCAAATGACCCAATGAAACTTTCTGACCTACTAGAACATCATTTCACTATGGACCAGTGTCACGTCCCTCAGCACCTCTAGGAACCCAGGTTCCTTGTCACAAAGCCCAGCAAAGACACTTTATCCAGACTTTGCCTCAGAATGACATCCAGAGGTAAGGTACAGTGAGCCTGAGGCTACTTCAAGGCTTCCCAGTCCAGGCGCAGATCAGTCACCTGAAGGGTGCCACAGTCTATATCAAAAAACCCCAGAAGCTAAATGCATTCCTCTGGTACAGCAAATCTCAACCACATCTGTCTCACCCAGTCAACACCTACACTAATGACATGGAAATGTGAGTTGCTACAAGAGATTGCACCCTACCTGGCACCTGACAATAAAGAAACCTCCCTCTACAAATTTAATTAACATTAAGGAAAAACAGGTCAGCATAGCAGCTTCCTTAATACAGAATGGGATCTGGCATTTCAGTCCAGGTTCTTTGGCAGACTATTATTTGAGAAAGAAAAAACACAGATATTGAATATATTAAAAAATTATGTATTAGTGACCAATCTTGCAGTAGATCTAGCTCTTCAGAAGGGGATCTGTAAATTCAGGAAAAACTAATCTATTCAGAAGGGTCAGCAAACATTAAAATTAAGGCAAATAATCTTTATGACCTTATTTTTAAAATTGGTAAAATAGAACAGAGAAGAGGAAAACAGCTGTGAAGGACAATAGCAAACAAGTACCAGGAAAAGCTGCCCAGAACAAATGTTCTTTTTAAGACACACATAGTGCATATACATGCACATAAACATGTCAGACAATCTTCAAAGTAATCCCCCGATGTGTGTAAAGCCCACTATAGCACACACGTGGCGAAGGAGCCAGAATAGCATGGAAAGCCCTTGCTTTGCACAGGACAGGCAGCTCCGCACACTTTGCATTCCCTGGGACCTCTGTCTGTCTGCCACTGGGAACAGGGAAGGTTTCCATCAGGAACTACTCAACAGGGAACTTAAGCAACTTGCTCCTGCTCCCCTCTGCTCAGCCTCAAACCCAGAGCTGGCATTAGGCAAGAGGTCTTTTAAATAACATGGCCCTCTTCCCCTTCCCATGCTGTCTACCTTCAACTCCCAGGAAGGAGACACGTACACATGTGCTCAAATATATGCAAATGCCTATGCACATGTAGGTAAAACAGTCCAGAAGGATATTCGGAACAGTGGAGTTCAGCACGTTTTAATTGCTCATATTGATTGGATTTGAACTTCGTAACTTCCACACTAGCTTGGTCATCTTGGATACTTAAGCCTGGTGCCTACAGTGTCTCACATATGTCTCGTTGTCTCCCTCTTCCTCTGCTAATTTAGTAAATCTAAAAAAAGACTATGTTTTACTGCATGCTTTTAAGGATTTAGACTATTCCCTTGCTTTGCCTTAGAGAGATCTCCTTACTATAAATATTTGAAGGTTCAGAAGGGTCATCTTTTTAAAGGGAACCTGCTCAAATGGAAGAAGCAGCTTTCCTTCTCTCCTTCAGACATTGGTTCAGCAACCTCAAAGCTATTCAGCTGAGAACTTCAAACTTTTGAAGACTGAGCTGAAGGGAAATGAAGTAATTACTCAGGAGCTCAGGGCCAATTTCTTCAAAAGTATTTAATTTGACTAAGTAGTAAAAGTACAAAGTGAGTCCGTGGTATTTTCAAAAGCACATTATTAATATCTGCTTGACTCCCACTGAAATAGGCAGGTACAGCAGCACATGACATTATTACTGAAATTTCCTCTGCTGTAACTCAAAAAAAAATCTAGTATGAGATGTTCCAGAATTATTTTTTTTTTTAATTTGGCACTTAACATTTGACACCGAGTTTGACATTACATTTTTGCACAGTGAAAATGTAAATTTGAAGGTTTGGAAAATTTTGGGATCCTGGGGTTTATGATGAAGTTGGTCGACTATGATTCAAACCCAGCAACAGTCAGACAAAAAGTATGGTGTGCTGATATCCTGGAAATTGCTTAAATAAGAAAAATGCCCTAAGTAGCTGGGGAAATAGATCTCATAATAAACAGAAGATAGCAATAATATCTTTGGTTGGCTGTACTTTAAATTTAGTACTTATATACTGCTGGTTCTCAGTATGAGCATTGCTCAGTTTGTGGAGAGCAAATCGATCCCTGTTTTCAACTCACGCAACAAAAGGGGTTATTGTGCCAGTTCTGGGTTTCAGTAAATAAATCTGCCATCTCAGATTTAACATACAGGCAGCCACTGTGGAATTAAAATAAGAGTTCTTTGCACTTTCTTGTATTTCATGGCTGATCATTTTAAGAAACAAAACCTATACTGTTGTCTGTTATTGAACACTGACACTGCTTTTTCTTTCACTAAGGACAGATGGATTGTAACTATATGGTCATTCAAACCAACCAATGGACACCATGGAGAAAGGGCTAAACCACAAATTTTAAGAAGGGAAATTAAAATTAAGAAGGGAGCTGAAAAAGAGAAACATGATGGTTTTTCCTCTGCTTCACATGCAGTTTAAACACCAGGAATCACTGCAGGCAGTACGGAGTGTGGATTTCTTCTTGCATGTGAAGAAATGTTTTTTTCAAGTTACAGTCATTCCTATGCAGAAGTCAAAAGGTACATTCTTTAAAGGTCATCTACATCTTGAAAATATTACTCAAATCCCCCCAAAAGCTGTGTCCTGTACATAATAAAATCTTTATCCAGAAGAGTACTTCTGTCTAAAGATACTATGTTCTTTCATCTTACTGATTCACAGTAACAGACTTTGGTTTTCAGCTGCATTATAAGAATAATGAAGAAAAAAATCTAATATTCTTCAGAGTTACTACTCACAGCTTACTAGGGGGAAAACCAGTAGATTTCTTGCATCAGTATCAGGATGTACAAGTTATGTACATCTACCCATAGGATATCATGTATAGGACAATAGATAATGAGGTTTTGAACCTCATCTTGATTTTCCAAGATCTGTTTTGAACCTAATCTTTGACCTGCTAATAGTTTGTTTATTAAGTTTAAAGTGGCCTTCTAAAAGGTAATTTAAACAAATGTAGCTGTGCCAACTTCCACAACATTGGGAAAAAACCCAAATAGAAATTTTAGGATTTGAATCTTCCCTCCTCCCCCACCTCCAAACCTTTGCTTTACAACCCACACCAGTTTTGTTAGTTGCCTACAGTTTCCATGGTTTCTTTTCTGCTTTCTCCCAACAAACATTTTTAATAATCATCATTAATGAACTCAGAATCCACTGAGACGGACACAAGGAATTCCCCTGTTAAACTGCAATAGTATTTGTACTTAAAGTGTTATAATTAATCATGATTTTTTGTTCTAAAGAGAAAAGCATCATGAAGTTCAGCTTGATGGCTTAGTCCTTAATAAAATAGTAGAAGTTCAATACTTGATTCTTATTTATGCCATTGAAAATTTTTACCATAACCTCAAAAGCATAAAGTGGATCTTGAAGAATTTATTCTGATGTTTTAGGGAATGAAAGAAAAGAGACCAGGATCATCATAAGTGGATTTCCCAGCAGGACCCATCCTCAAGGCAGGCTGCAGCTGGGAGCCCACCAGCCCCGCTCACCTCTCTGGGGCCAGCTCCAGGTGGTCCAGTGGTCCAGGGCAGGGAAATCTCACATGGTAGTGATATCATTGGGCATTGCATTCGGGCCAAAGCAGAAAGCAATAAGGGGCTCTTGCCACAAAGGTAAACCAGGGCATAAAGAAGCCCATTTAGGTCATGCCTCAGGTCCAGTTTAGGCAAAAGAAGATGAAACACAGCCTGTCTCCTTCCTGTGTCCAGCCTTCCACAGAGCTGCTGACCAATGCTGCTGATACAAATAATATATGATACTGATAGCAGCTATTTTAACTGGTAGCACCTATTTAACTCTCAAAGCTCCTGGAACACGCTATTCCCATTAGCTGATTATTGGAGAGTTGAGCAGACAAGCAAGGGGTTCCTCAAGGCCCACACGGTTCATGCTGCTGGAGGAGGCCAGGAAACATTACAGCTTCTGGAGACAGTTTAGTCTGTAATATGCAAGAAACTACAAGCAAATACTTTGAACATGATTCAACAGAATATATGGGCAGTCTTACCCATAAAAGTGTATAAGAAGTCTTCCTCTCCCATCCCAAAGTCACGTGCTTTGTTTCATTTTAAAATGATAGTTGGACAGCCTATTTTCCATGAAACAGCAGCGAGTACTGACTATGCTCCTTCTCCTAACCCACCACTCACGCAGCATTTGAGACTTGCTGGTAGCTGTGCCCAGGACAAGTGCAGACTGAACCACCTTGTGTTTCTAGACTCACACTTCTTAAGCTTTGTTCCAAAGGTAGCTTCCCCCCAGACCTGAGAAACGCCTCCAGCCAAACAAGTTCTGCCTCAGCAAAATCCTTCACTTTAGCTGTGTAAGGTGGCTTTGCCCACTCCAAGATGTCAAATAACTTCCACTGAAAATTCTTTTTGTATCATTAACATAATGATTTTTCATGACTACAGCAAGGCAAGAAGGCAGCGTGCAAAGACAAAACGGGACTATTAGCTCAATCTTTCTGCCTCTTCTGCATTATGACAGATACTTTTTGCCATTCCAATCTAATCTGCACTATTTCTACCAATTACTCTGTTCCTGACATTTAAAAATTGTATTAGTTCTTTTAACTGGCCACAGAAATTTATGGATCTATCCCCTTGTGAACTGCATGTGCCTCCTAATTGTTGGTACTATTTCTGCTTCATGTTTCTCTCTTTTTTTTCTTTTTTTTTTTTTTTACTGTGTTCTCTTTTTGCTGCCTTTATTTCTCTTCACGGGAAAAAAACATCTTTAGGACATCCAAAAGGTCTTATGAAAGGTCTCAAACAGTTACTCAAAAGGTGCTTTCACCCACCCAATGTGTACAAAATGTTTTAATTTCTGGAACTAGATGATATCTATGGTCCCTTCCAACTCTAAAAATTCAGGGAAATTCAGTGAACCAGTCTTATAAATTGAAAGACCTGCATTCCTGAATATAACTGTATTCTCTTACTTACACGACAAATGAAGTTATGTCATCTGTATCTCGACAACTAGTGTTTCCTTTACTGACCAAATTAATTTATCTGCAAAAAAATACTAACTTTGGAAGTTTATAACATCTTACATTTGAAAGTCAGCATGAGTCCTTCAGGATGTGTTTAAACTGTGTTCCCCCACAGTAAATAGTGTTGTTTCTCCACACCAAAACAGTCAGGAGGACTTAAAGTCTTTTACTTACTGTTTAAATGTTAAGTTTACTTACATATTGACTTCTGCTCCATTTAGTGGTTTGTGGCAGAGTCCCCATGACACCTATTTCTGATCTGCAGGGATTCCTGTTCCAGAGTGTCATGCTCAAATGTAGCCAATAGTAATTTTCACTTCAAGAAACATGCCCCTCTTACTTATTCCTGCCCCTTCAGCAATTATTTAATTCATGCCCTAGCATTAGAGTTTAGGTTTAGAGGCTTCAAACTCCTCCAAATAGATAGTGACCCTAAGTATGCAGCAGTGAGCTCAGGGGGTGATCTCAGCTCCCCCTTTGCTCTCGGGGCAGGGGGGCTGTTGCAGGGTCCTGACGAGACTTCCCTCTCCCCCAGACTCGACTGATTTAATGCACCAACCCCACCACATACACTGCTCAAGTGTGTGCAGATAAACACAGCACAGAAAACCCCTGGCTAACAATCCTGCTCTGCTCTGAAATGCAAAGGGAAGATTTCATAAATGCTGATGTAACCTCCACCTTCCAGATTAGGTCTGCTTAAACGTGCCAGGAGCTGTGGCCAGCCTGCAGGGTCCCAAGCCCCCAGCACCTCTGTGGTGACAGGCAGGGCACAGGGCAGCCCAGTCATATGCTGCAGGAGTGTCTCTATGCAGAAGACACCACCTGCAAATAAGTGTTAAGTTGGGCTAGGTGTTAACCTGGGCCTGCGTAAGGAAGAGCG
The DNA here is from genome assembly GCA_004320125.1 of Scolopax mira. NCBI lineage: Eukaryota > Metazoa > Chordata > Aves > Charadriiformes > Scolopacidae > Scolopax > Scolopax mira. Next base: position 389,349 of record BJBW01005067.1, read on the forward strand.
TGGCCAGTAGGCTGAGGGAAGTCATTCTCCCCCTCTACTCGGCACTGGTGAGGCCACAACTGGAATACTGCATCCAGTTCTGGGCCTCCCAATTCAAGTTCCCAAGGGAACTACTGGAAAAACTCCACCAAAGGGCAATGAAGATGATTAAGGGATTGGAGCATCTCCCTTATGAGGAAAGGCTGAGAGAGCTGGAACTCTTTAGCCTGGAGAAGAGAAGGCTGAGGGGAGACCTTATTAATGCCTATAAGTATCTAAAGGGTGGGCTGAAGAAGGAGGGAGCCAGACTCTTTTCAGTGGTTGCCAGTGAGAGGATGAGGGGTAATGGGCACAAGTTGGAACACAGGAGGTTCCACTTAAAAATGAGAAAAAACTTTTTTACAGTGAGGGTGCCAGAGCCCTGGAACAGGCTGTCCAAGGAGGTGGTGGAGTTCTATTCTCTGGAGGTTTTCAAGACCCGCCTGGATGCAGCCCTGAGTGACTTGCTCTAGCTCTGGGCAATCCTGCTTCAGCAGCGGAGTTGGACTAGATGATCTCTATGGTCTCTTCCAACTCTAAAAAAAAATCAGTGAAATTCAGTAATATTAGTGTTACATACTACAGTATAATCTTATTATTAATAGTACAGTTGTAATACTGTGGTAGAACAGAAAGAGAAATTTCATATGCTCATCACTAGGAGAATTGCTTTCAGAAGGTATGGATGCAGCAGGTAAACCAGTTCAGGATGTACATTAACTTCACATAAACTAGGTATATGTGTGTTTAAGAATATACATGAGTATTTATATTAAAATATGTATGCATTTAATATCTATATAGATACAAGCTATGCTTTATTACATTTTAAAGCATTTTATGTTAGTTGTTTAATGGTCAAACTACTTACTCATGTACATTATTTACATGAGCATTTTTTGAATATTTGCCTAAGAATAGGTGGGGTTTTGAACAACTGGTTCAAATCAATGTTTGGTGGGAGAATAAAAATGCAGAGGATTAGCCTGTTTTTTTGAATCATGTTCCTCCACTGGGCATTAAGGATAAGAGATGGATTTGAAAACGTTACTTTTGGATGATCTAGCATTAGATTCTTTTGTTTATGCTGTTGATGCTGGACACTATCAAACATACTTGGATTAAAGACATTTGCTATCGTTAAGCATATTGTCATGTTGGCACACTCTGCCTGGACTTGCAGTAAGCGGCAGGAAGCCAAAATGGTTGCATCCCCTTCAAACTACAAAATGCAAACCACAGAAATGCAGGGAAGTTGAAATGGTAGGACAAGGCATATGTTTTACCGTCGCTGAAAGCCAGGGTGAAATTCAAGGTCATTGTGCTTCGCTGAGAACTTCTGAACAGACGTTGATGAGGTAATGGCCTCAATGAAGACATCATGGTTTTTTATAGAGCGAACTCATCAGACCCAGCCACTGTTAGAATTAGCCTGTCCTCCAGTACACCGACAGCCTTACTGGAAGCAGTACTGTTAGTCACGAACACGCACCAGGGTGCTGTGGACGGAAGAGTTCAACGCTTTGAAAGATGGCAGACACAAAGTGAAATGATTGCAACACAGATGAAGAAGAAAGGAGGCTGGGAAACAGGGAAGGAGGGTAGAGGTGCTACAGATAAACATAAGCACTGAAGAAAAACATCACAATGCTGAAGAAAAGCAATAATCTGGCATCCAAGGGAACTCAACCTCAGGAAAACCTATATATGGGCCCTGAGAGCATCCTCCCCTCCTGGAGGTTTGGCTGCTGGGGCTCGGGGCCAGCTAACACACAGTGCAGCTGAGGGTGTGGGGAGATGTGTGGAGAGGCTCCCAGCCAGCATGATGCTGCAGGGAAGCCATGGCAATTGTCCCTCTCTGCCCTTTGGGAACTGCATTTAAGCTCAGGCTCCAGAGCTTTACCCTTGAAGGAGCTACAGCGCCCGCTGCCCGGCAGCCTGGATTGTGCTGGACCATGGGCTGCTGATCCAGAGCTGGACCCTGACCCTGACCTGCTGACTTGACTTCCTAGCTTGACCTTGGACCTGCCCAGTGATCACTGGGCTGTGTCTGACCGTGGTCACTGTCACCACGGACTGCCACTCCTTGGCTGGGGCAGTGAGGCTGGGCTCTGCTCTACCATGGGGATGCCCCACTACCCCACAGCCAGCTGGGGCCACCATGAGCCCTGCGCTGAGCATCATGTGGCCTGGCCTGTAATGATCCTCCCTGGCTGAGAGCTGCAACCCTGCCCCAAGGGTCCCCACAGTGCCCACTCTCAACAGCCCTGAGTCCTCTGTGACCCCTGGGATCAGCCCTGTGTCTCAACATTGTCAGTGGCACCTGAACCTCTCTGCCCAGCCTTGAAGTTCTTCTGGGGCAACCTCAACTCCCCCATGCTCCCAGAGCTCTTCATGGATGACCTGACTACCTTGCCCACCCTCTCTGCCCTGCACCCCTGACACTATAGTGTCTCCCCTTTAGTATCAGCCCAGGTCTACCAGCTGCTGGGAATGGATCTATCACCCACCCCAGACCAAGCCTGAGAGACATCAGACATCGCCCAGGTCCTCCCCATGGCCAGGGCACATCATGCCCAGCATCTCTGAGGTTTTTGTGCCTTCACAATATTCCACCTGATAATACAGCTCTTTAAAATTGCAACACATAATCAGATCGCAAAACTCTCCACATCTCTTTAGCCTATCATCTCATAAGGAGCATGGCAAACACATCTCTTTGCCTCTACTAGCCGGCTGTGGTACCAGCCCTCAGGAATGCTAGCACTTCTCATGGGATTTAGGCAAGAAAAAAAGTGGTGTTGCCTTCCTGCACCAATTCACCTCCCCACCTCCTTCAAGAGGGTGCCTCCACCCAGTTCACTCCCCATTCTGGTGTGCGGAGGAAGCAATCCCTCCTCTGAACTACTACATTTGTTGTGCATCTGCCAGTGTGTAGCTCTAATGACTTTTGCTATGCTGCTAATCATTCTTTCCCCAAGGGCAGCAGAAACACGTCTGCTCACAAGCACAGATATGTACTCCTTTTGTCTTAAATAACTGAGATAGTGAACATGATACGCAAGTTCCTTAGAGAAACACCAACCTTTCTCGCTCACGTAAGCCCCGCAGTACCACCTTGTCTACTGTCAAAGGCTACGTGATTTCCCCTAAAGCTGATGCACAAAACACAGAACAATGCCTACACATCCAGGCATCAATTCCTGTGACCTGCTCATATGATTCTGAAAGCAGAATATGGTAGAATTTAGCACTTATATGTCACTGAGAAATCATATTTAATAGGGTCATTAACATGTTTGTCATTACCACCGACATTCCAAATCCGTGACATGCCAGACACGTGTCTTCATTGCTTTAACCAAGGTCTGATATCAGGATTTGAGTAAGTTCTTCTTGCAAAACAGAATATTGCTTCTGGAAGCAGCCCAAAGCTCTCCATTCTTGCTTCAGCTGTGCTTGCCTCAGACCATTTCCTCTAAAGCAGGAAAGGATTGTTGAAGTTATACTCTTCTCAGCCTGGAGAAGAGAAGGCTCTAGGGAGACCTTTTAATGGCCTTTCAATATCTGAAGGGAGCCTATAGGAGAGCCAGAGAGGGACTCTTTGTCAGGAAGTGAAGTGACAGGACAAGGGGCAACGGTTTTAAATTGGAAGAGGGGAGATTTAGATTAAATACTCGAAAGAAATTCTTTACAGTGAGGGTGGTGAGGCACTGGAACAGGTTGCCCAGGGAAGTTGTGGATGCTGTACTGCTAAGATTCAAGAAGGAAAGTAGAATGTATCATAGAACCATAGAATGGGATTCCAAAAACATGAAGAGAATTTAAAAGAAATATGACAACTTTCCAACATACTAGGCAGAAATTCTGTTCTGTTTTTGTGAAGGCCAGGCTGGATGGGGCTTTGAGCAACCTGATGTAGTGGGAAGTGTCCCTGCCCATGGCAGGGGGGTTGGAACTCAATGATCTCTAATGTCCCTTCCAACCCAAACCATTCTATGATTCTATGATACATTCTACTTTTCCTTCTTGAATCTTAGGAGTACTGTTTGCCCTGCCCTAGTGGTTTGGGCTTTCCAGCAGGGCAAGCAGTACTGCTAAGTACAAGACACACAAATTAGCTTTTGGGTTTGGCTGATCTCCCATCCTCCCTTCAAAGGGAAGCCTATTGCAATGTTCATGCCACCTTTTCAGTTTCAGGTAGTAATGCATTAGACCAAGCCATGACTGAGGGCAGCTGATACTGCCCAAAGCCCAGGTTTGTAAAACTGAAGAAGGCTGGTATTGTTCAGATAGATTCTTGAATGTCTCAGCCCACCGAGCTGATACCATCACGCTTGCCAGGAGTAGTGACGTGACTACATAGATCTTTCTCAAGCCTCCAAATAGACCAAGTGGAGAGCATATGTGAAGAGCTAGAGGTGTGGCATGGCTCTTTGGTTTTTACTGTGTTCCTAGCTTTCCACCCAACTGGACTCAGGCCCAGCAGCTACTGCTCTTTTCATAAATACAGCTTCACTGCTAATTAAAAGCATACCCAGGCAGTCCATTACCTGTGACTGATACACTTGACTGAGAACTGCTAACCACACTTCCAACTGCTAACAACACCTTCCAAAATTGTCAAAAGCTGGAGGAAAAGCATGATCACAGTCCCCCAAGGGCCAAACCCAGCTTCACCTGTCTTGTAAAAACACGTGGATGAATGCAGCACCGAGAGAAGCTGTTCAGTAGGACCTTGGCCCTACCCATCTCTCGGTTCTTAATGGTGCAAGCACTGAGCAGGAGGGGAATTGCAATGCTGCCTCTTGCTCATTGCTCACTAACTGCCTCATATGGATTACCAGCTCTTGATATTGCAGTACCCTAAGGCAAGAAGGAACCCTTAAAATCTTTCCATCTTTCTGTATGTCATAACATGGATTAGATGTCAACAATTTCCCCTTTACACTGAGGCTGGTTGGACTAAAGTCTATATTTGGGAAAGGCTTTTGCTTCCGATTTAATGGATGAAGCTGTTGACAGAATTGTGTTACTGAGCAGTTTGTTTGATATCTTAAATGCTTCTTCATCATGCAGTATCTCTTTTTTTGCTTTACTAAATAGACTTTTAATATTGGCTCCTGTGGTCATGGAACAGGTTGTACCAGGCAGTCTTTTGAGTTCCTTTCCAACTTGGGATGTTCTATGAAATAATGTTATGCTGGAGTCATTGTACGATTGACCCACAATTATGATTATCCTAAACTAAACACACTAAGCTCTTTCAGTATCTTGAATTAAGTATTCTCTTGATCATTCAGGGGCTTTTTTTTCTGCATCTTTTCAATTTTTTCATCATTCTTGTCAAATTATGTGCACCAGAATGGAAAGTTACAGTCCAGTATTGCCTGTTCCAGTGCCAATTCTATTTTTTATCCACAGTAACCTGATTAATTTTATTTTCCACGGTACTGCATTGGAAACTCATATTCAGCTATGACCCTTGAGCACTTTCTAAATGTATTATTTTCCAGCATTGGAAACCGAGTAGTCTCCAACTGCTATTTTGCAAATTGGTCTGTTAAAAGAAAATAATCTTTCATGCCACCTACGTCAAAGAAAGGCTTGTTTATTATTTACTGTCCTAAATGAAAGATAGTAATAAAATAAAATTCCTTCTCCCATCTGGTCTTGAGCCCTGGGCTGAGGGAATTCTCCTTTTCTTCTCCCTTTCTGCACCTCCTCCTTCCTGAAAGACAAGCTGATGGCAGGGCCAGAAACAGAGCAAGAGGAGAGGAGAGGGAAGAGAAAAGGAGAGGAGGATGGTGTAAGGGATGGGAGGACTCTGCAATCAGTCACATGCACTGGTTAGTTTTGATCTACTTCTGAATATGGATGTGCATTGCTTTGCTCAGTGGGATAATATCTATGGCTGAAGCCCAAGCTTAACACATGGTGTAAATTCGCTCTTACGTTACAAAATCCTACATTTATTGTTCCTGGATGTCCTGAAGCAACCCTTGATACTTGCCCTGGGTGATCTAGATGATCCAGCAGTACAGTTCTGAGCCTGATGGAGCAGCATCATGGGGAAGAGCTTTGAAAACATTCATATTGTCTGAGTGAACATCACTTCCTTGTCTCAATCATCTTTCATCTTGCATGCACAAATTGGCTTTCTGACTTTCTTTAACTCAATTTTATTGAGTTCTTTACTCCCAGACAAAAGACAATTCAGTCTTTTTCATTTTTGAGGAAGGACTCTAAAAGAGTCTTTAAAAGAGACTGTGTAGAGATGTAAGCCAATTTAAGACTGTTGACATGACTGTAGTGAGTGTAGAACAAAAAATACTTCTTCATTTGGGCTGGCAACTGCAATCTTTCTGAAAGTTCTGTATCTCCCTGGCACTGACAAACTTGTCAGCTATCAGAATTGGCCAAATTCCAAAAAACAAATGGTTCTTAGAGATTTGGAAGGGACTAAGTGGAAACACCTTTTGCAGCAGGTATTTTACAGCTTTCTGAGTGATGCCACGCCAAAGCCTCTATCATGTTACACATGCATTCCAAATGTCCCAGTCTTTCTTCCCTGTGCCTTTCAACACATTTGCAATGGGCTCAAAAAGTACAGGGCTTTGGTTTAGACAACTGTAATCAGGTGTCAGTACAAAGTCTTGTTTCCTATCAATAGCATGTACAGCTCAGCAGTGGTGAAAACCACGCTTTTTGCAAAAGAAAAACAACAACCGCCTAAATCAAATCTGTTTGATTTATCATTCTGTCCTGGTATTCATTATTGTTTCATTGCAATACAATTCATCATACTAATTCTTGCAAGAAAATGCACTTCTTGAGAGGTATATACCCATTGCCTGACTCCTGGTTTATGATTTGTAGACTTTTAAAATCACTGGTCTATTTGGGATTTGATGGAAGCAAGGACTGTATGTTTACTGAAAAGGGCAATCGTGGCAGAAAAATAACTACTGAATTGCCACCTCCTCAGCTGTGGAAAGTTACAAAATCTCATTCAGAGAAGAGAGAGAACATATTTTGAAGTGTAGAATTCTTTGTCTACCCACTCCACTCATCGGCATTACACACATACTTCACAGATCTCCATCCAAAGTCCAGCTCCAAGAGCGGAGCCTCGTTTGGCTGTAATGGAACTGCCCTTGGTGTTAACGCCTTCCGCAAAGCTGATGTTACTCACCTGTTTTATTTTCCTTTCATATTTTTTACCCACTTCAGGTCATTGCATACTAACGTTGCTTCTTGAATACATGTAAACAGATAATGTTTTGAAAGTTGTGCTTACAAAATATATCTTTTATCTTCTTTATATGATAGCATGGAATCTGCATCTTTGCCATTGAGTACTTTCCTCTGATAAAACTAAGATAAGGATGTGACTACACATCCAAACAATGAAATAGAAATTAAGAGTGAGGTACTCATTTGGGGGCATATATACCATTCTAGAAAAAGAACACATTAAGACAGTCCATGTCACTAATACAATATGCCTATCAGTGATGTGATAATATTGCAAAAAATAAGGAAGGAAAATGTGGCTAGACAAGAAACCATACAGATCAAAGTGCCCAAACAATGCTGAGGGGAAATGTTGTCAAAGACCATCTAGCTCAATTTTGCAGAGAAATATAAATCTTGGTAATTGTATCTAAAGCCTAAATAGCTCTGATAATTTGGAATCACTGTGTTGGAATGTTTTGGAATCCAAAAAGGACATGATGCTTTGGCAACAAATTCCTTTGTGGTTGCTGTCTGTTCTTGATTAGCCTCTTTTGCTTCCTATCTCTGTTCTTTGTTGATCCTGTTGTTCCGGCACTCTCTATTTCAGTAAAGTAGTCCTTTACTACACGTCTGTTCTGTAATGTAAAACCTTGGCAGGCATAAAAGGATGCCATCTCAAAATGTCAGCTACCTGAGCTGCTTTACTCCTCCTTGTGCTCACAGACTTTCTAGGTATTTATTGAAAAAGTACATTTTCTGTTTCCTTAGTAGCAGTAGAGCATGTTATTTCTGACTGTGAGAGATGACAGGTTCTTCTCTGAATAGTAATTTAAACATCAGGAACTGCTGTAATTTTAAACCTGCTTTTGAAATATGTGCTTTATGGCAGATCTGGTTCCAGGGTAAAGCTTTAATTGAAGTGGTCACCAGATGAACCAATTTAAGATAAAGGGAGAAATTAAAGTAGTTTTGCAAGTAAGCTACCTGATGTTGAAAGCAGAAGTGGTGGTGAATTCACAGGACTTATCAGTAAAATCAGCTGCATTAAGTTTAGGGACTTGAATGTAGAGGAAGTCTGTAACTTGCAGCTATACAAAAGGGAAAAAACAACTTAAAACCTACTGGATGAATAGGAAAAAGTGAGTAACAGAGACAATGTTAGCCTGCTAAACTACTTATCTGTAGTTCAGAATGGGATAACATTAGGAATGCCAAAAATCAAAGTGACTCAAAAGCTTGCAGAGAACTTAAAAATAAACAACAAAATGTCTTGATATGAACAAAGTAAGAAAGAAGAAAGAAAGAAAATGTGGGTCAACTGTGTGGAAAGAAGAAGGTAAATATTAATGTTATCCTGGTATTAGCCCAAAAATGAAGGGTTGGATCCTCTAAGAGACATTAGTTGTGCTACAGCCAGCACCCAGGCAGGAGTGCCCATGTATTGCCACAAGGCTGTAGGGTTAAGGCATATGTGAGAGTACTAAAGGGTGGTCTAAAATGCTGTCCGTCTCCCGGATTTAAGCCTCCTATTAGGGCCTAAAGGAGGTGCCCCTGTGAGGCCTGGATCAGTTCCGTGCTTAGTACGTACATCATACATTGGGAAGCAGATGCCTGGCTCATGGCATCCTTAGAAAAGCTGTGGAAGAGGAATAAATGGAAAAAGGCATCAATCAGTTCTGAAGAACAACATATTCATTAAAGCAGTTGACAAAGAAGTGGAAGTCCCATTCCACGACTCGTGTAAATCCAAACTCACTGGCTCCTAGATGAATCCTGCATTCATCTGCAGGATTGATCTGCAGATGTGACCAATGGATTATGGAGCAAGTGGGGTGAAGACACACTTCTGCTGCTGCCCCAGGCAGCCACAGAGCTGAGAATGCAAGATTTATGACTTCAGAAAAGACATCAGACCTGACTCTGGGGCCTAGCAAGTAAGGGACATAGTCAGACAGAGAGACACTACGGGAGGTTTAGATTGGATATTAAGAAAAAATTTTACACTGAAAGGGTTATTAAGCATAGGAAGGGACTGCCCTGGAGGTATTTAGGAGACACATAGATGTGGTGCTTAGTGATATGGTTTAGTGATGGGTTTTTTTTTCAGTGTTAGATTGATGGTTGGACTAGGTGATCTGAAAGGTGCCTTCCAACTCAGGCAATTCTAGGATTCTATCATTTCATCTTTCAGTTCTTGTATATTTTGTGTTACGTGGTATAATAGGATTAAAAAGCTGCAACAATTTTGGTGTGAGGAACCATATAAACACAGGCTGATGTAGAGAGTCTAAGGCTTGTGTTATCTTTCTCCTGCAAAACCAATAAAGTGGAAAAGCTTCCATCTGGTTTGTTCTCCCCTCATAATTGATATTAGCACTGAGTGGGACACAAACTCCTTCTGCAATGTGCAAAAGTTTTTGAGATTCTTCAGGGTAATATTAAATAAAAAATGATACAACATCTTTATAGTTTCCACTCGAGTGAGGAAATCAATACCTCCTGCCATACAGTGCAGAAACAATCTGTGCAGGGTTCTGTTTCTGGAAGCAGATTTGGGCTCTTTCTCCTGTGGCAATGCTTCAGTGCCTCTGTATCCTTCAGCTTCCAAAAGGTGCCTGCAGCGTGACCATGCTGCTGGAGCTGCTTCTTTCTACCAAGGTCTTGAGGGAGTCATTGTCACCAGGCCAGTTTTACAAATTAAAAATTCCTGCATCTCTAATGACTGGATCATCTGCAAAATCTTTTAATCTAATTTTGAAATGTTTCAAAGTAACAGAAGTCCCATTCTTTGATGAAAAAAAAAGGAACAGCAGGTCTAGTAGTTCCCCTGTTTCTTGAATAGATTGAATAGAAGCTGAGGTTTTACCTTCCTCAGGAGACAGTCTTAAATCTTTTGATTACCTCAGGATTCAGATGCAGCAAACCCAACATATTTGCTAAGATGTTTGACCTGACCTATACATGGAAACTCAAGCTTGGAGTTCATGAAGACATTGTCTACTTTAAAGTCTCTGTCTCATGCTTTCCATGCAGTTTCAAATAGATGGAGAGCTTTAAACTGATAGACAATGCTGCTACTCTCTATTTAAAATGCAAACAAAACAATGCCTTTAAGAAGCCCTGTTTTTCTTCAAACTCTGTTACAGTGATTTTGTTGAAAAATCTCTAATGGACTCCGTTCAGGCATGTACAAATGTGCAATGGATTATGCCTGTGGAGGATAACTTAATAGTACTTAAGAAGTTTATTGCATTTCACAAAATGTCCTGTAGTCACTCAAGAGGATATGCACTAAGATCTTAAGCCCACAAGAGCAAATTGCTGATTTTTTTTCTAATTGCTTTGCAGTGAAATCTACTGGATTGCCTTAATGTACAAGCATCATCGATCATCATTGCTCATGTTTGCAAAGCCCACAGACTTAGTCATGCAGATACTTACATTACATCATCTAAGTTAATCTAGGGCCCAGGCACCTACAAGCCCCTGCCAGTCTCGAATTCGCTGTCCTATTACGGCGCTCCTGGGAACACCTTCAAGGCCAAAGTCCTGTACAACCAAACACAACGGGGAGAGTTAAGCTTATTACAAACATATTAATGTCACAGGCAATAGGAGATAAAACAGAAAACAAAATTATCCAGTTCATGAAGCAGAGCTGAACGATGACCTCATGCTGCTCACCAGATAACTAGTGTGTGTTAGCTCCTGCCATTAGGCTGATATCACTCTTAATGCAACAACTACATCACATTCTTAGGCCTTGTGTTTGCCAGGACATGGTTCCCCTTCCCTTATTTCTTCAGTCAGTACCAAGAGGCTCAGCATAGGCACCAAAACTGTCCAAAGCCGGTACACAGACACACATGAGGGAGAAAAGTCAAACAGTCCTCGTACATCATGGTCTTTGCTGTCTCTTCCCATCTCTAACCAGCCTGCATCGCAGAAGCCTCAAAACTTGGCTCTACCTTCATCTTCTCCAAAAACTGCAGCAGTAACACACTTCAGAGGGACAGGATGGCACAAGATGACCCATTCGCTTGCTGTCTTACTCCTACCTAGCTTCTGGTCTAGTTTCCTAGACTGGAGACGCACAAGAAGGAAACAAGAGTCAGGTTACTCTGTGTCACCTAGCTAGATATCCTAAAACTGTGTCCCCAGCACTGCTTCCCCAGCACTGCTTAGTTTACCTCTACAGAAGCAGTGCTGCTCTGCAAAAGGCATCCCCAGCAGGACAGCATTAGCAAGCAAGGTCTTCGTTGTTGTCTGGACATCCCACCACTCCTCTGCAGAGATGCGGCCGCCCCCACAGTCTAGTCCACTTGCTCTGGGAGAGAGAGATATACTTTCCAGGATTCTTAGAAATGCATGCAGCCTGCCGGAGCTGGCGATGTGGAAAGGCACCATCTCTGACAGAAAACAAACTTTGCACTCCCATGTCTGAAAAAAACCACATCTTCGTAGGTTTGTCCTGGAAAAATACCAGAGCCTGGTTTTGGCAGAGGCCTATGCCTGCAACCGAGTGCAAGCTCCTTCTGCAATGAGGGTGAAAAACAGGAATGGGCCTTGAGGCACTGCAATGAGCCTAGATATCTTGGAGTTCTCTCATTAGCTAGTTGTGTGTTGTTCTAACCACATTAGCTGGCTGAGTTGCCTGGGCGAGTTGGCTGGGACTAAAAGCTATAGGCAAAATGCACATTTAATTCAGAAGTCTCCTGTGAAAGGTACAGCTGAGAAGGCATCACCTGATGTTGCAGAGTCCTTCAAACCCCTGATAATCAAGGCCCACTATCCAATGCCAAATTTATAAATTTTCTACGGTGGCCTGAGAGTGACAGTCACAATGTTACATGGCCTTGGGAGGCCCACAGGGAGCATGGGATTGCCATTCTTTAGGTGCTGTTTGTAAGGATCTACATTTGTCCATGGCTGTTGTGAGCAGAATGAAAATGATCTATCCTAGGTATCAGCAATGGTAATTGGCTTTTGTTGGGTTGTTGCAAATTTTGTCGCACATATCTTCCTGCAGGCTTTACTGCCTGAAGTACTCCCTTCTCATGGCTTTGTCTTTGTCTCCCAAAAGGATGCGCCCCTTGCCTTCTGATAGTCTGAGCTCTTCTGAATCTGGACCACCCAAAAAGAGAGGGGCATCCAGGGAAGCACATCTCACTGTGGGATAGGGTGGGGAGGCAGAAAAGTCCTGCTCCATCCCAGCATTAGGGCAGGCCAGGCCTGTGGAATGGGTCCATGACCCCAGCAGGGCTGCCAGGTATACCCCAGGAAAACCCTTGGGTGACAATATGAACAGCGGTTACCCTGGAGGGATGGTTCTTGATTTTTACCTCCTGTTTTGCTATTAGACCCTGAAGGATAAATACATGAGGCAGCCGTGTGACACAGTCAGCAGGTGGGGTGTGTGGCATGGGCACCATGTGAGAGAGGCAGGGAGCGTGGTACACCTATGATGGTCCACCTTTGGGCCCCATCACTGTGAGAGCTCTGCAGCAGTGCTCTCGTAGGGACAACTGCCTAATGGACTAGTGCTTCCTTTTTTAAAATGGTTGTTGGAGATGTTATTGGTGCTGCTCATCTTTCATACTGTGGTTAAAACATTTGTGCATGAAGTGTGAATGTAATGCTCAAGAAACATTATATATTTCTTGCTTGCACAGCTAGCAAGAAACTCTTCTTTTGATGCTTATCCCCACAGATGTGGTACACATTTAAATTGGGTAGCTGGTAATAAGGTTCTACATGACAACATAGCAGGGATAATTGGCTTCTTATTTCTTTGAAATTTTTCAAAAAATACATTCACATTTAAAGACTTTTTTTTTTGTCTGCTGTGACCTTTCACATGTCAGATTTGTTTCTGGGAAGGAGAGGAGACCAACTGGATGGAGACAGTTGTATGTAGCTGTTTAGGGAAGTGTCCGTGTCTGTGAAAGAATATGTGTAATCTTGATTGCATCCTTTGATTAATATAGAAATGCATCTATGTAATCATAAAAATCTGCTTCAAATAATGAAAAGGTTAATTATCCAGTGCATGTGCAGATGTTATTGATAGTGCCTTTTATGTGAAAGAACATGAACAAAGCAGACCTCTGACTTTCAGAAAGACAAAAGAAAGGAAAAAAAACCAATATTGTGCCAAATTTTACAAAAGAGAAACCCTTAATGGAAAGAAAAATAGAAAGTTTGAGAGTGCAGAGTAAAAAAGCAAGTATTTCAAATTATGAAAAAAATCTTGTCACTCCCACATTCATTAGAAAAATTCTGTTCTGGGTACCCTTTATAAAATATCAAAGCTGATATCCCAGCAACAAATATGAAACATAAATGAAATCAGGAGAGTTGAATTACATTATATATTGATTCAGTTAAGTCTTCACTTACTTGTGTCTTCAGCCTATAAACACACTGATTCTACAAGATAAAAATGCTCTTTTATAGGATCAGAAGAGTAGAAACCTTTCAAGCAGACACTGCTTAAATCCAGTAATAAATATAACAGTCTTGGCTTGAAAAGCCATCATCCTGTTTGACATTTTACCTTCTGTTTTCTCCACGGTTTCTCAGAGTCTACTTTTTATCCTGGGCAGCAGCTCACAGAAGGCTTTGTGCAAGAAGAGGTGTGAGCCTGGCAAGAGCTAGGGGTCCCCACAGGATAAATCACTGATATCTGCCATGCACCATCCAATTTTAATTCAGAAAAAAACATGTGCCCCATGTACCACAAGCTTTAGAAACACTGGCTTGGAGTCAGTTTGAAAAGAACACATGAACCTGCAGCCCTAGAGGAGCTGAGAAACGATGCTTGCTAGTCATGGAAAGGGTATGCTGATAAAAAGCCAACTAGTGATAAATTTAAATGTGGGCGCAGACAAATGGGCATCAGGTGTTATAAAATCTAAATTAAAAGTTTCGGGTCTAACAAATTCTAGACTTAATTTTTTACTGGGGTTAGGTAGAGGAGCACCATCAATATTGCTAAGTCAGCATAAAAGGAAAGACAGGGAAGGTGATATGCAGGGATTAAGATATGCCAAATAGAAAAATAATACAAAATAAAAATAATTTTCTGAAGGTTTCTTGGATCATAGTTTTCTTAAAATATGTTGCAAAATGTCCAGTAGTCTTTTATGGGAAAAAAACGCAATTCTGGCAAGACAGTTTGCTCTGGATTCACTGAATTGTGTCAGAAAAATTCAAATTGAGAATAACAGCAAAAGCAAATAAAAATAATAAATTGTATGTTAACTAAAATGTTTTTGATTCTCCTATTTGAAATTACTTGTTCAGCCTGGAATTTCTTTTCAGATTAAAAATGTAATGTGCTCAGATTCACAGGCTGAATAAAAAGCTTTCTTCAACCTGAAATTAAACTTTTCTGTGAAATTACCATCAAATAATAAAAAAAGTATCATTCACATAGGTTCATCCATCCATCTAACCACCAAAAGTGCATCCTTTTTCCACTTCCCTTACTTCTTTGACTCTCTATCTTCTGTCATTTATTATTATTTAATTGTGTTGCCATTCATCCAAGCCAGGGCTGAACTGTGCTAGTTGCTGCATGATTAGGTTGCAAAACCTTTAAATTAACTGTTTCACTAAAGAAACCTTTCAGATTAAAGACATAAATAAAAAGGGTTTAATCGAATATTTATCACGGGGCAGTCAACCAGAAAAAAAATGGTTGCCATGGCAGCTAAAATTTCCCTAGATGAGTGTTGGGACCTGTGATAGTTGACTGGTCAAGCCACAAACTTGGGAGCCCCTGCTACTACAGATTTCTTCTTTGGCCGTGGGAATGTAGTGTAGGCCTCTTGCTGCTTGCTTTATTTGATCAACTGCTACCAAATTTAGGTGTGGGGTTTTTGCAATATACTAAAGCATTTGTATATTTCTGTCCTCTGTATCGGTCCCTCATTGTCATTTGTACAAATTGCATCCAGCCTAAGCATGCTTTGCAAATGATGCTTTTAGCATCATGTCCCATTAGGGAGATAAGAATGGGCCTAGCCTAAGCATTTTGCTTTATCACCTTTAATAGTTCTCATCTTGAACTTTAAATTTGTTTTCTGGCTACTGTAAGGCACTGTTAGCAGAATCTGAAATGCAGGCTTATATCAGTTAGGCATTTATGGAATTAGGCCATATTATGTCACCACTGCATTGATGTGAGATTTTTTTTTTCCTTGTATTTCATATTTGGACTCACCTGAGGAGTTGTACAAAGAGACTACCAGGAGCCCAGTGGGATGCTATTTTTGTTTTCATTTCCAAAAGTCCTGTTTACTCCTATTTACTTATTTGGGCCCTCTCACAGAATCACCTAGGTTGGAAGGGACCTTCTAAGATCATCTAGTCCAACCAATGAAAAAAATCCAACCAACCCAAAACCCAAAAACCAACACCCAAAAAAACCCCCAAACCCAAAAACCAAATCCAAAAAAGCAAACAAAAAACCCCAACACACCACACACCCCCACACCACACCCAAAACAACACCAACCCAACACTAATCCATATTCCCAAGCACCATGTCAACTCGTCTCTTGAACACCTCCAGGCATGGTGCCTCAACTACTTCCCTGGGCAGCCTATTCCAATGCCCAATAACCCTCTCTGTGAAGAA